>OZ030377.1:0-80951 GCA_964023945.1 Ectemnius cavifrons | reverse complement strand
AAGATTGCTCGGTATGTTTGTTTAAAAAAATGTGGGTGATGCGAGACGAGGTGAGCAATTAACTTTGGCACATACCGGATAAGCTGCTGATTCGGTAAAAAGTGCTTTGGCAGCGACGCGGCCCGACAACGTGATAGATAGAAGCCTGTTGCCGGGCCAACGTGAGCCGATAATTCGAGCAAGCTGAGCTATTCCGACGTTAGCGTGTAATCGTTCTGCCTACCGCTAAATCGTCTGATTAATGAGCTCCGATGTAAATCCTGTCCTCTCGGCTGGATCAAAGTAACGATCTTGAAAGGAACGGCTGCTCTACGTTGCGTTGGCGTTGGCGTTGGCGTTGGCGTTGGCGTTGGCGTTGGCATCGGCGTCGGCGTTGGTGTCGGCGTTAGCGTCGGCGTTGGCGTCGACGTCGCCACCCACCGCTGCCACCAGCCAGCCGATTCGCGGTGATTGGTCTGACCGCGCGGCCACATCTGCCGCCCAACTTTGATAAGCTTTTAATTAGATGAAAGTTTCCTCGGGGAAATCCCCTACTAATTATCACAATTCGATCTTTCTACATTTCTCGTACGTACTAGGGAATAAGAGCTATAAGCGGCCCTCAATATCCTAAACATCTTAACAATGATTAATGCGCGCACTTTCCCTCTCGGTATGCCGTGCTATTTTCCACAAACTTGCAATTACCAGCCGGATTCTCCTTTGTTGGATTGCGAGCAGTATTGAGCTGCAATTCGCATGCTGTCCAGTGAAATAGTCATGGAGAATTAGAAAGGTTAGAAAGGTTCTCGTGGCATATTCGCGTGGCCGCTTGATTAGTTAGCGTATGGTTTACGCGATTCGATTAACAAACGATAACCTCCGAAGGAGATTTTGGAAGCGTATTTCGAATTAGGAATAGGAGCTCGCCTGACGCGCCAGTGGACTTTTAGTTAGTTGGAGTAGTTTCACGGTCGGAAGCTGGACTGAGGCAGCTATGCTATCTCGGATTTCCCTTTAAGACTCGCTCAATTGGACCGATTTCTGGTGGGATTACGGAATACAGGGAAACAGGTTAGCACTGAAGCCAAAGGGCAGTTCCAGTTTAGTTTCCAAGTCAATTTCACGTTCGCCTGGCACGTTTCTTCCAACGATATTCCGCCCTTGATTTACAAAGCTTCCATCGCGGTTTCGACCCACTCTTTAAACTCACCTCCCTTATCTTATTATACTATGTACTTAAGTACTCTCTATTATACCTATTATATCTATGTACATCTCTACATTCTCTATTATGCTTTTCTTATACTATTATCTATACTTTCTCTATCTTCTTCTTTATACTAGTATTCTATTACATAAATATCTATCTTTAGTATGTTATAGATGGAGATTGGAGATACATCTATACACCTACATAATATCTATGTAGATACATATGTATATGCACTTACTAATGTACTTTATTGGTTCAATTAACTCGTGTTAGGGCTACTTTATTGGCTCCCCACTTAATAAGCTATCCCTACTTGTAGGGATACACGCACCAGCTACCTCCATTGCTTCTCGCCGCTCGGCAACTTGCTCAAACTTAACAAAATTATGCTTTCGGCCAATTTGTCCGGCTGGCCTTTACCTTTACGTTTCAGACATTGTATAACACGTGCCTCTGACTTTTTTCCGAATTTCACCTGCACTCAAAATCATATATCAATATCATACATACAGACATCTGGAAGATTGCTCTCTCAATCAGATCCACCAACTATTAGCAATCTTATTTCTTGCCAATTTTCCCTAATTCAAGTTTAGAACCTGGAATTTCTAAAGTCAATTTCGTAGGCGAAGGGAAACTCCGCGGAAAGATCGATACTGTGTGTAAATGCTTTGATATGGACGCGCTTCCAGCAAAACTAAAGGGAAAGAAGACTGGTGTTTCACGTGTATCCTTGTTTAGAGAGGACAAGCGTGCACGAACTGAATACTTGTCCGGGATTTCCGTTAGCCGACAATAATGCGGCTTCCCGAACCGCACCGTTACTCGAGGACAGTGCTATTCGCCACTGTCCTTCTAGAATTCTCCATCGAGTCGAACGGCATGACAGACTAAATAAACTTGTATCTCATCGGAAAGCCAGCTAGCCTTCTCTAATTGTTCTCAACTCGGTGCCGCCACCCAACTCGACGCGATCCGCGACGCTTTATTGACAAACAACATTCCTACCATGATAGACTGATTATATTCCAGCTTCATTCTCCATCAATCAATACTTCCAAACCAAACTAATAGCTATATCGTGTATGTATGCCTTCCCTTTTCCCATTTCCACCCAGTGGCCAAGAAGTAAGACAAGTTAGTCGCACTCCTATGTAAAATGAGTCGGAACCAAAGAGAATTAGAGTCGCCGCGTCGGCGTCACGCCGCCAGACACATTGAAGAAAAAGTAGCTATCGATAATAATAACTTGTCTGGTGTTTCTAGGGAGTTGGGTCGGACAGATGCAGCGTCCGATAGTCTGGCCTGTAGCTGAGTGCGTGTGTGTAAGAGAGGGTTAGAGTCTCCGAGGAGTGAGAGGGCAAAGAGAGAGGGAGGCAGAAAGTCGATGCCGCTGCTGCTTTAATGAGGCGATTCACGCGATGCCCACCGCGCGGCACCTTATTGTTCCCAGTGCACGTACAAATGATTCGTAGACCACAGCCGTACTAGCCTCATTAAAGTCACGTAAAGGCGCTTGTCACATCTTATTAAGTGGCAGGAAATTTGATTCCGAGCCCGATAGCACTGCGCTCTGCATCGCTCTGCGCCAGCAACGCGACCGCGTGCACGCTCTAGTTAAATCTGATGTATTACTTCATCAGTCACATTTACCCTACCGAACAACTGTCAGCCCCCACACCCACACCCACACCCACACCCAGACACACACGCCTCCCTCCAATTCACCTCGTAGCAGCTCGCCGCTCACCGCTCACCGCTCACCGCTCACCGCTACCCGATTCTCTCCTCTGATGGACAAATCGTTACAGTTCGATCCAACGAATTTTCCCTTCAATCACAACACTCCCATCACCCCAAATCCAATGGTAAATCACACTTTTTTGTTAAGCCCGTGCTCACGAAACATCATTATCAGAGACTCAATCGTTCGTCCGATGCACAACGTTAATGAAGCTTGACGCTCTATTAAACTTTATCCGATTTAGGAACACATCGCACCGTATTATTCCACAACAGCGAATTTATGAGGATCAAGTCGCAGTATTGTTGGTTGGGACAAATTTTATTACGCCCATCGATTTCTCTGAAACAAAGTATTGAACAGTTACCTCTGCAATTTCCATCGGGCGCCATCTCTTTCGATACCACACGATTCAAATAGCAAAACAACTGGCATTCGTTCTCCAATTTGAAGTGGCCGCGCCGCGCCGCGCCACGCCACGCCACGCCGCCGCCAAATTCATCGAGAGCGCGCAATGACAATCTATCATCTTTTTGACTCGTCCGCATCGCTTAAATCACTTCAAATAGCATAAATGAGGTTGATATTGTTTAACTGTCGCTACTAATAAGAATATTTACAGCGTCTAGCTTCTTCGCCAAAGAATTCCAAACAGCCCTAATCTACCAACATGTTTGTACACGCTCGCTTTCACATTACACTTGATTCGACCAGGACGATCAACGCTATTCATTTTTATAAAATCAATTTTTATTAGCATACATTCTGCAGAAAGACAATCACAATAACAGAGACAGCATGGTATGGTACTATGTAGTAGTACTAGTGTATCTCTCTAGCTCTAGGTAATGCTTACATTACTGATCTACAGCTAAATATCCGAACAATCTTTCATTTGAAATGAAAAGGGTTAAACGTTGCCTCTATCAATCAACTATGAAGAGGTAACCGTTCAAGCAGCACAAACCCCTTGAGTAGTCTCAGAGATTATATCTTGCATCCAAAACGGACACTTGCATTCGATACTGTAGACAATGTAGTGAATGGAGAGAGAGAGAGAGAGAGAGAGAGAGAGAGAGAGAGAGAGAGAGAGAGAGAGAGAGAGAGAGAGAGAGAGGAAGGAGCAACTAACGATTGAATACGTTACTCGTCGAAAGAATACATTTATTCTCAATTCTTTTCAAGTTTTATCCATTGTCGAGGTGTTGCAAAGTGTGCCGTGATCGAAAGGTTTATGAAAAACTGTTTATGGAATTGAAATAGAGAGACGGAGAGCACCAATGTTCCTCGGTTCCTTGGTTGCGCCCTTGGACAGCAGGGGGCGACTGTGCATTGTAAAGAGGCGGCCGGCGCCGGCTGGCGAGGAGAGGGAGCTTGCTTGCGGGCGAAGCGACACTTTAAACGAGCGGCAAGTAATTTCCCCAGCAAGTCATTCAAACGACTCTTGCTTGTTTTGTCGCAGCTGATGCCTTTGACCGGTGCTCTTTCTTCACCTTATACGTATATATTCTTTCCTCAATTCATTCCTTCCATTATCCTTCCTTCCTTCCTTCCTTCCTTCCTTCCTTCCTTCCTTTCTTTCGTGCAACTATTCCTCTCTGTCTTCTCGAAAACTTCCGAAATCCATTTTCTGATTATATTATCGCTGGTTCGAGTGACAGTAACAAGGACAATGAATATTAGACGAGAGAGATTTTTAACTACTTACGAGGCCCTCGACCACTAGAGCTCGGCAATAGTCACATGCGTAGAGTATAGAATTTCTACTAATCGGTAGCCGCGGCCAACAGCCAATGAAGAAAACGCATAGGAGAAAATTGCATTGCCTAAATGCAATTGCCTAAATGGCCTAATCTAAGCCTCGACGATACTTGTGGGGACAGATTCAAGTCTGAGTCGGTTCACCCTTCTGCCGGCAAGGACTCTTGCTGCTGATTTTGTTTATCCGGCCGGAGCAGGATCGCGGGGGCACGACCGTCCCAACCTTTTAATCAAAAGATATAGCTTGTATTTTCGCCCAGCTTTAATAGATTCTCGAATTATGCATAGAGAGTTTGCGCCGGATGTTTCGCCAAGTTTCACGCGGTTCAAGCACGTCATGAATTTCAAGGAGTTCACGCTGAAAATACATAGTTCCGCTATCACGGCTTGGCCAATTCGCCACTACTCATGCTGTCTATTATTGTTACAACTACTAGTTATGCGATGCCAGGCGTTCCCACAAACTTCTCGTTGTCTTCATTTATGCCGATCTCATGAAATCGCCGATTGTTCATGCTGATTAGTTTCAGCTATATTGTCGCATTGCTTGGAAATTCATTTATTCCCTGCCGCTCTTTCTTCATTCCTCCAATAACAAGTATCCTTCTAGTATTGCTCCAATGTTTCTGGAGCATTACAATTGGAATACAAATAAACATGCAATATCTTTACGATCTTTATGATTTTTCTGTATCTAGACACATAGAGTATGGTTAACATCTTTTTCAAAAGGAAGAGTAGCTTTTCCTCACAGTTGGATCATTTAGGTAATATTAAATCTATTCATGCTGGTCGACAATAACAAAAGGCGGTCTTCTTGCAGTTGTCAGTGGAATTGATTTAGAATTATGAAGTAGAGAGTAGCGCGCGCGCGTCCATACCTTCGATTGAATTTGAGTTCATCGCCTGACAGATTAATAGAATTCTGGTGTACGCTGACTGCGGTTACTCAATGGAATAAACGGCTGCGCGGCTCGAAAACGTCGTATTACCAAACCAATAATATTCGGTTATTTGCCTTTCGATATTTGCAACTGGTACTCACTCTTTCATAAAGCACCTATTTATTCTACAACCCTCCCCTTTACCCTTACCCTTACCCTTAACCGTTGCCGTTTACCGTTTACCGTTTAACCTTTACCGTTTAGAGATCGCAAAATCAAATGCCAAATATAGCAGGAATACTAGTATCGCAATAAGAAAAGGTTAGAGCTCGGGATACATGTTGCACAATTGACCTTGAGGAGCGTTGACAGTAGCATTTCGTAGTGGAGAAAAGTGCAGTGTAGTTCCGAAAGCGTAACTCTTAGAAAACCCAGTGAAATTATTTAGAGTACACGGCAGAACATCCGTATCGCCTCGGAGAAATCTTCCCGTCTCCGTATCTCCCATCCCCTTTTCCATTTTCCCTTTTCCCTTTTCTCTTACCCTAACCAGCCCCTAACCCCTAGCCAATCCCACCACCCACTTTGCACGTGTTCGTGCGTGGAAGATAAATTATTTAGTCGTACTGAACTTCGTCGCGCAGCAGCGACCGTTTCCAAAGAGAAGATTCAATTTTGAGCCTGACGCTGCTCGCTCTGCTCCCTCCTTCTTCCTCTTTCTCTTTCTCTTTCTCTTTCTCATCCTCATCCTCATCCTCATCCTCATCCTCATCATCATTCTCTTGCCGTCTTGCCCTTTCTATTAAAGCGAGCTACCACTAACGTCGTAAATTTGTATGCTCGCATCAGGCTTGTCATGCCCCCCACTTGCCCTACGCATTCTAAGATCCAATTTGGTCATTTGGATCTTCACCAAATAACCAAATGCGCACAGGAATTACGTGATTTATTCGAGCAAATGATTATATAGCGACTCGAGAAATGACCTCTTTTAACTCTCACCCACTACTCTGAATTATTAAGAGGAAAGTGTTGCTGGTTGGGTCATACAATAACCATTCATAGATGGAGTCAATGTATTTGTATTAAGCTCATTAGGCTGACAGACCAATATGAGATTTACCTTGAATTTCTCTCCTGTGAATGGACTAGCGAGCTACCTGCGCATCTCCAGTAGAACACAGTCAGTGACTAATTAGTACTGGGCCGATCACACCAATTGATTTAGCACAGGTTGCCCTGGATCGAAACCCCATACATATGCCCGTCAAATCTGATTATCAAGGGGCTATAGTCAGCCTTTTCTCCCGAGGCTGTCACTAACAAGAACCGCTCGAGACCTGTAGGATACCTCTATGACCTCTATGTATAACGTATAGCTACCTCACCCCTTCTACGCAGTATACTGCATGCGCAAATGCACACATGGATAGCTTGATACCTATGCCATGTCATACATATCTATCTACATATAACAATACACGGTCCAAACAAGCTGTTGTTAACTTCTCCGACAGGTAGATAACCTTTACCAATGCCTACAAGTCCCACATGATAACATTTAATGAGCCAACTGCAAAGAAAAGTACAATTAACCTACTAGAATACTGTTGCGGTAAAGAGTGACTGAATAGTTTGATTAGATTTCATTGCTTCTGAGTTGCTTCTGAGTTTTGCTTTGGGAGTGCCGCCA
Organism: Ectemnius cavifrons; assembly: GCA_964023945.1. NCBI lineage: Eukaryota > Metazoa > Arthropoda > Insecta > Hymenoptera > Crabronidae > Ectemnius > Ectemnius cavifrons. The sequence continues at coordinate 73,674 of OZ030377.1, read as the reverse complement.
AATAACCATCCATACTATACAAGTATCTCTACATAGATGTTTCTATGTACTATCCATGTGTATGTATGCGTGGACTTTGAACCTGTCGGTGAACCTGTTTGCGCAATACACGCACCTTTAAATAAGGCCATGCGCGACACCCGTGCGTGTACTTATTCTTGCCAGTAAAGGCATAAAAGCATTAATCGCTCTTTGAATTTTAGCCTCGTTTATTCTCTTACACGGCGCTGCTGCCTCGCCAGCCTGCCTGCCTGCCTGCCTGCCTGCCTGCCTGCCTGCCTGCCTGCCTGCCTGCCTGTCGGAAGTGTACGTTGCGAACTTCCAGCGAGATTTGCATTTTTCCTTTGACGCGTTTTCGCCAAAGAGCTGCCAGACCCACCCCTCTATCAAATCTCCTTTCCTTTCAATCCTTAGTTCTCATTAGTTTCAGAACAACAATTGCTAGCCCACCATCTCAATTTCTTCTCTTACGACAATCACTGAAATCTCCTCGTAGAATTTTCTTGCACTAGGATTCATCAAAGTTCCAGAATAGAGAAAAGTGAGGTGAAAGTCTTGCTTTTCTTCAAAGCGAACGGGCTGAGCGTATGCTTTCAATATGCATATTCGGGCCTGCTATCTACTATATGTATTTAGTACTCATAGATATCAGTCTATACTATAGATATGTATACATAAATTGTATATCACGAGCAGCGGCAATGGCTGCTCGGGTGCAGCCGGGCCCGATATAAGTGTATTTAGAAGTAGTCTATTAATTGGAGAATAAGAGTTTTAGAGGCAATGTTGCACAGCGGCCATGTACTCGTTGTATACATGTACATATGTAGATATGTTGAAAGCCGTGCGGCGGCAAACAGTTTTGAAATTCAAGATTTCTCGCAGATTCTACCAGAGTGATTGCGCTATACTGATTCACAACTGTGAGAGCAGCTCTAGCGAACAAGCCAGGCGAAACTCGTGCTGAATCGGAAGAATCGTGGAAATTGCATTTCTTGTCAGAGACCTTACCGCGCTGCGCCGGCGCCGTTCCGCCATCGGCGCAGAAGCGCGCGGCCCAACGGCGCAACGCCACAACCGTTACATCCCCCTCGCGGCTCTTAAATATTTTTACACCTCGGACTTTACTAGCCGGCCTTATATCACCGAGCGAAATTACTTTATTCATTATGCAAGCCACGCTCCTCCGCCGACGAACTAACATTTCTATGCCGTCCACTCGATCTCCTTTACTACGCATACGTGACTTCGGCCCTTTTCCAGGCGGAGAATCACCTCGCGTCCGCACTCGCACTTCAATCCCTCCGACTAACAACGGATAAAAGCCATTGAAATGAAGAATCGCTAGCACTAAATCTGTATCCCTCATTGGTGACCGAACACCTTGCTCACCTTCCTTAACTGACAATCTAGTATACTTATACTGTCTATACAAACACAATACTTATGGCTACTCCGCTCTGCTTCGTTTATTCGACTTTTCGTTCATTCTCCCTCTCCACCCCGTTCTACATCCTGGAATGATTGCAGTTCATTACATGTAATTCTAATCTTGCTATGCCCCTGCCGATGCCGACGCATGATATTCTACTGCTGGGAAGGATACGCAAGACGAAACAAATGTGCATGAGTACATAGGTCTCTGTGGTACGTACACATTCGAACCACCGACAAAATGACGGCTTAAATAATGAAATGATATTACAAGTCTCGCCTATATGTATCTATGTACATTGTATATGTACACATATGTACACATATGTACACATATGTACACATATACAATGTACATATGTGTGTATGTAGTTTCGCAGTCAGCTCGCTTTGGAGTCATACTGCGTTTACTTGATACAATAGAGGCTGCAATATTGGATTTTTCAATCAGTCTCCTTCCTCTCTGTGATTACGCAGTACAACGTCAATACTGCCCCCCACCCTTCATCGTCACCAGCACGCTTTTATCCAAGCCGAGTCCCTACCAGCCCTCTCTCCATTCTCTATCCACACTTTCTACACAGAGTGTCATTTGCTCGATTATTTAATTAAAAAACAGGTTGAACCGACTGGTATTGCAGGTGCTGCTGCAAAATTGCTGCAAAATTGCTGCAAAATTTGGCCCCTTTCGTCAAGAAATTGGGAATACAAGTGCCTGATGTTGTTAGCAATGAACAACTCCAATAGCAACTACCCACATCCACACCGACAGCCATTTCTTCAGCCATTTCTTCAGCCATTTCTTCAGCCATTTCTCTTGAGTCGTGTGGGAGGTCAAGGTGTATAAGAGCAAGTTTCAAGCGACATTGAGTATTCGGGCATCAGAGAGTAATATATCGATAGAAATAGGAGAGAGGATGGAGAATCTGCCGACGGGGTGATGATAACTTCAATTCGTGTTGAATGGCCAAGTGGTCACTATGAAAGCGAGTTAATTCGAAATTGTTTGGTACTCTGAGAATGTTGGGAGGGGGAGAGGACACATAATCCTGCCATAAAGAGAACTGATCCGATCGGTGTGGCACTGGTACGGGAACCGGTCAGGAGAGACCTTAGCGAATGGAGCAGGGCGTCTTCTCAAAGTGAAGTAATACTATGATGCCCGACGCTCTGTTACGCCTCCACGCTTCCCTATCTCGGCAAATGCTCAATCCTTGAACGTGTTAATCAGACTAATCAGATTCACCTTCCAATCATCTCAATCGGAAACAATTCACACCACTGCGCACTAATAAGAGTCTCACTCTCTTATGAGAATTCAAATGAGAATCCAAATGCCTGGTGTCGTTTTACCTTATCATAACTTATTGAAACGCAAGGCAAATGCATGCTTCGGCGACTGCCCACCGATACTGGATTATTTCACTATTTCACGCGAGTGATATAAGTTCGCCCGGTTTAGTTTTAACCATAATTCTCGTTAGAGTGCTACTTGTGGATCGCTTCAAATTTAAGAGAGTTTTATTGTTAGTCACCTGACAGCCCCGAGCCACTCTGCTCCGACACGCCTTAACGTCGAGCAATTGCGAATGGGAAGAAGGAGGATATCAGAAAACAATAAAGGTGGAAGAAAAAAGCGAGGTAATAGCCTGAGGAAGAATCGCCCTAGTTGCCTAGTGTGTAACCGCTAGGAACTGGGAAATGATATAACGAGATAAGAGGTTCGCGGTTCGCATTGTGTATGGGCGGACATGAATACCGCTAAAAGGGGCCAACTACATATAATAGAAGTTAATGGATTGGATACCACATGAACGGACAAGAGGTAGCCGAGAAAAAGTTTGATAACGTGGATTCCATAAGGAAGGAAGGAAGGAAGGAAGGAAGGAAGGAAGGAAGGAAGGAAGGAAGGAAGGAAGGAAGGAAGGAAGCAGGGAGGGAGGGGACTTGTATTTCAAACGAGAATAATTGAGGCAATTCTGAGAACAATGCCGCACGCATATCCTTCCACCTTCCACGCATATCTCAGTTAGAGCGCAGACTAATTGGAAATATGTTCAGCTAATATAATTAGTTTAGTCAAGATCGAAACGAAGCTAACACCGCCAGGCATTCTCGAAGGATTTGAAGCTCGTTCGTGACTCATTTCATTGACTGATTATGAGGAGTTTAATACAGTGCAGAACTTGTAACAGAAAAGGGAATGTTATTTCCAATGGCCATCAACGCTGAAATACTTTTCAGTACAAGTAAAAACGGTAACTTGATACTTGGGTCTAGTTTAGTAACTACAGAGGAAAAAGTAACAGTTTGCTTGATTAGATATCCCAAAAGAAAAGCATTTGGAGCTAGTAAAAATTTGTCGGCAATGGAAGGAAGCTCCATCTAAGAAAGTTCTCTGAAAATAGAGAGAGAGAGAGAGAGAGAGAGAGATTGGGGGTGATACTCAATGACGAATGTCATGAGAAAGTGAAAGCGTCAAGTGTCTAGGGAGAGGATTATTGCGGGTGTGGAGTGGGACTGAGGGGGTAGGAGATGGACGGGGTGTGGCCAGGCAATTGGCGCGAACAGCTGCTTGCGGATTGTTGGGTGCGTACTCGACTTAGTCTTCGCACTAAATGAAATCCGGTCTGCTATTAATATCATTTAGTGGCTGGCGGTTAAGAGGAAGATCATAAATCCATTAGGAAGTTCGGCAGTGATTATAATTATGTCTCGTTAGCAAGTTCGAGGATGAGTCGTACTGTAGATAGAAGCTAACTTCTGAATCTGTATTAGTGGAGGCAAGTGCGCTCGCGAGCTCCCTATCTAGTCGAGTCTACCGTAGGAAAGTTGACTTTTACGGCCAAGTCGGAGAAACGGAGAAACGGAGAAAGGGAGGAAGAGAGAAAGGGGCAGTAGGCGAAATGCAGAGAGAATGAACTTTCGGCGGACCGAGCAAAGAAAGAAAGCGTGAATTCAACTTCGCCGAGAAAGTTGCATGGAATTAATTAAAAGCGTAATAGCCTCTCGCTTCATTTACGACCGATGTTCTTCCATTTGGCAGCCGCAGCTACCGTTGTTCTTCGGGAGATTCAAGAACCTCTCCCGAAGACTCCATCGATTTGGAAAGGCACTAAATCAAGTTTTCAGCAGTTTACTCCTATCGGCTAGCACATCCTTATCCTTCATCCCTATCCTTGCTCTTGTCCGCTCTTCTACCAACAATTTCTCCAATTTCCTATAAACGAAAAGAGAAACCAAGACATTTTGTACAACTGATTGGAAGTTAGGGCGATTTAACGTTTGCCGATTGACAAGCTTCATATACGGTTGGGACGTTTGAGAGCGCGTCTCAGTGATAAAGTGGGTGCAACTGGTACCAGCTAGGGACGGTTTATGTATGTTTAGACTGAAAGCTGATCGAGTGAAGGATGTATTGAGTTCATGCTGGCCGACTGGCGGAATGTCGCAATGTGAGAAAAGAGCTAACTAACGGCAAATTGCTGTTGAAGCTTGAAGAAGGGAGCGAGGGGTGAGGCAACACTTGGACGGTCTGTTTACGCTCAGGCGGTTAACAGTAACAACTGTGTTCTATGCGGGGTTACCGGTTAGAACAGGCCGAAAACGAACTTGAATCTCTCTACAGTATCGGCTGCCTGGCTAGACCCTTCCCTTCACTCGCTCCAGAATGCTCCAGCAATTTTGGATGTCGAGGAATCTCGTATGTTTACCTACGTCTGTCAATTAGAACGTTAATTAAGTGGCGGAGAGAGAGAGAGAGAGAGAGAGAGAGAGAGATTGACAGGCTGCCGTTGTAGGCTAAAATGTTGGAGATTGTGGCTCGAATTGAATTGACGCTTCCACGGGAATTGTAGTATCGACACCGCTACCACCGCTACCACCGCCGCCACTGCTGGTGCTGGTGCTGCCTGGAACCATTAGATCCCAGGTGATTACAACCCCAGGGGGTATTTGGTACAGCCATGCTACGCTCGAGAAGCTTAATTAGTTGACGAATAATATCGTACCACCTGTGCTTTTATAATTTCCAATCAAATACACATACACGCGACAGAGCAGCCCGGAGAAGTTTGCGGAGTACGTGGAAATTTTGTGATTTGAGTGCTTTCCGATACACCTGTTATGAGATTTGCTTGAACGAAAGGTGGGCGCATTTCAATAAACCTCTCCCGGCTACATCCTTGTGTTCGCAATTTCGCCGTACACTTTTCAAGTGATATGGAAAGGGCCGTAGAGAGGGACAGAGAGAGAGAGAGAGAGAGAGAGAGAGAGAGAGAGAGAGAGAGAGAGAGAGAGAGAGGTGCTGGCGAGGCGGATGAGAGAAAGGGGAGTAGTGAAGTGGAGGTAGTTTCGAGAGTTTTGTTTATGAAAGTTTTGCCACGGTGCTTTTCCAGTCGTTTAATATTTCTGAAAAAGAGCTGCTCTACACCAAGCGGCAAGCGGTCTTCTTTCTTTAAGATTAAGAAAGAAAAGCTTATCGTGACAGATCAAGCTTTCTTTAAATGTGGATCACACAAGGAATAGACAATAAGTGATACCGATTCTTAATAAAGGAAACTCGAGAAGGAAGAAAGTGTTGCTTTGCAGGAAAGTATGTTATGTATGTGCTCTATGGAATTGAAGTTTCTCGAGGTAGAGAGAAGGGTGCAAGTGGTCGGCCTTAAGGAAGGTCTTGAAGAAAAGAATCGACACAAGCTTCTGTTGGTGTTCTAATTATACTGAATGAGTTGGCGTGACCATGCGTGCGGTACGGTCACGCAAGCTACGCCAAGCACGCGCCTCTCATCTATTTACTATGGATGTATGCACCGCAGCCTGCTCCGCTGCTCTGCTGCTCCGCGCCATACCGTGCCATGCCGTGACGTGGTTTGAACTGAACCCTCTACTACTTCTCTCTGATCGAAATGGGTAAACAATTGAGCGAATTATTGCTGAGCGTACAAAACCCTTTACAGTTGAAGGCCTCACCGACGACTATCTAATATTGATGCAGCATGCACCAGGGCAACCTCACCCGGCCGTCCCGGCCCGCCTACAACCGCCTACAACCGCCTACCCCCTACCCCCTATAGAATTCAGCCGTGCCGCATCCTTCCTATTATTATCATACCTATTCCATTTATGGCCTGTCCTGGCCTGGACGAATCGAAACTACTGTTGATTAATCTTAGCGTCCCTTCATGCATAGTTAGATAGATAGATAGAATATTCCGCGTCCACCGATCACCTCGAATCTTCATAGTAGCTATTTCAGCTATTTATCCTGTTAAATAACTCGAATGAAGGATTCAGGAACGTGCTTCGTAAGAAGAGAGGAGCCCTTGATCGCTGTGTAGAGGACAAGAGAAATACTATGCTTCTCTTTTTGGCATCGTTGGATAGACCGTGGAAGGTATAGCATGTCATTACTGACACAATATGTGAAATGGGATGCCACGCAATCCAATGTGAAGGAAGCTCAAATATTTGAAATGGAGGTGCTCCTGTTTGTATCCAAGTAGCGTGTTTGCGCTGTGTTTAGTGGCGAAGCAGTTGGATCTCATTTTGTAGGATAAATGGTGGAGAGACCGATAATAGAGAGACACATCAGGTTGCCACTGATGCCGAAATTCGCGTGCTACCGCAATTAACTCTATGGAACCGAGACGTAGATGAAGCGACTTGAACCGAACCTTCTCTTGCTGCCCTGGCTGGCGCATCCCATCCCAGTCCGCCTCCCATTAACCGCTCTAAGTAGAAACACCAATTTTCTCAAGCGCAACTTATTTCCTCTTGTTCCCGCCGCCATTAACAATAGATAATAATAATAGTCTGACTCGACCCGGCCACTAATTCATAATCTATGAACTGTTCCTACTGTCGATCAATTGGGAAGCTACCAGCTAGAATAACACCCATAATCCCCGAAGCCCGACAATACAGCTACAATCAATTCAAACCCTCACTCAACCCAAACAGTTTCATCCTCTTTCATCACCGTTTCTGTCCGCTTCCCATTTCGAAATCATGTAAAATTTATCCCCCATTTCGCCATCGACTGTCAAAAGAATCAAACCTATAGCAGAAAAAAATGGCCTGGCTTGCGCACTCCCCGTTCAAACATCTCCTGCCACTATACATGCATATGTAGTTTTCTATCTCTCTTTTTCACCAAAATATCTGATGCTTCCATTTATTGAAGAGTTCGAAACTAGGGCAAATAGCGATGCTCTCCTATTTATTCCAGGTGATGTATACATGCCGGCTAGGTAATTTATAGAAGCCGCGCAGAATTTCGCGAAATAGCATGAGGCTGTACAGGTTGCATCAAGCACCAATACACTTTTTATGGTTTTCCATAGAAATCAGTTCTCCTCTTCCCGGGGAAAAGATTGATTTAACATTCGCGGTCTGGGACGCCTACATATTTTACGAGAGACTTGCTGCATCAGGCAGGCAGGCAGGCAGGCAGGCAGGCAGGCAGGCAGGCAGGCAGGCAGGACCTCCACCAGGCCGCCTCCCTGCCTGTCTTCCTGTCTTTCTACTTTGCCGCAGCTGTCTCTGCTTCACGCAACTTATTCCACAGCAAAAGGGAATGGAAAATCCTAGAGAAAAAGTGCTTGCCTGTATACCGGGATTTCTTAGCTCACACCAGCTTATCTTCCTCGCCAAGCGTCATAATCTCTTGCTCATAATCTTAAAGCCCTTAAGTACATCGACTTTATTATTCCCAATAATAATCCCCGTTGGAACAAAGAATTCTAACTTTGCTGCACTGCGTGTCCGCATCCCGGGAAGAGACAGAGAGTGTCTGCCTACTTCCTACTATTTTTTGTTTCTTTTTATAACTATCTTCACGGGGGAAAAACAAGAGTCTTCGTGTCGCATTGATTCTCTGACTGGATCTGTGTCAGGGGATCAACTATTTATCGCTGAAGAAATTGTAGTTTCTTCCAAGAGCAAGACGGCCTCGGATTATTTAGTTAAAAACTTTATTTCACTTTGTCCACGGACTACTCGACCACATTCTCATGGAATATGAATGGAATATGAATGGAATATGCTGTTAGGAGAGTGCCCGAGCACAGGACCAACTTGGTTTGCTCCGGGACTTTTATGTCTCGGTCCAATCATCCTTTGGTCGGCTCTAGTTGCTCCCTAGACTTTTCCTTTTTTATACATATCGTTCAGTACAGCTGTAACGTCTTTCTCAGGAATCTTTCGTGATACAATTCAGCAGTCTATCCCTCCACTAAAGTTGAAGCATATTGACGCACGCAATATCTATGTATGTACATGTATACTGAGTATACCGAACGTTTTGAATGTATCACTTTGCGTGCACTTCGATCCATCGTGGAGAGATTTCGATTTGCCCCCTAAAAAGAGAGTGGTTGCTGTTCATTTATGCTCTGCGGATTGTGTAGCGGATAATCCTTGGGAGAGCAGTGGCTGTTTAATTTTCGCCTTAAATTTCAATCGAGCAGCATCGATTGCCCGGTTGTTTATGTTTGCCGTGTAATTATTTACAGTCGATCCCCTATCGCAGAGTAACGCATTCGAACATCGTCAGCTAGAAATGACGGGCTTTTTATTAGACACACGCGTATTTTCCCTGTCAATATACCGACATAATCTCGACTGATATGAATACATTTCCATTTCATTACGAGCATCCGCGCAGAGTAATGAACCTGCCAATACCTGTTTATATTGTCAATAACAGCTTTCATCAAAAAGTTATATGAATACAGAATAAGAGGAGGTGCGATATACGTACGGCTGCTCTCCATTAGCGTTTTCGAAGCTGAATTCACTCCTATCACGGTTTAAAGCTCAGTTGTCGAGTACTATTAGAAAACTCGGTTACCTCTTTCCTCTTGGCATTGATATTCCAACTTGCACGGAAGAAGAAACTGGACTTTTCTTCCCGATCCTAGTTCCAGTCCAACGACCAACTGACTCCTCGTCTATGCTATTATTTGAGTGGGAGAGGCCAATCGCCGCGATACGACTAAGTAGATTCTGCTAGGTCTGGGAGGGGGGGGGGGGGGGGGGGAGATCTTGTGCGCAGAGTGTGTGCATAATGTGAGGCAGCAAATGCTGCGGTGGCTGCTCGCAGTACTACTCAAATCCGATTCTGCGGTGAGCTTATTCAAGCTTTGGCCGCGCGCAATTGGAGACGGATCGGACGTGCTCGGCCCGTCACCGGCACCGCCACCGCCACCACCACCGCCACCGCCACCGCCACCCTGCGTTACTCACAAGGAACTCTGATAATAGAGGCCCAGCTTCAGAGCAGCAGCAATCTACAATGGACAATCTAGAATACACTCTCTCCCTCTCTCTTCACAGGGAATTTGGCATTCACGTAATTGAACTAGACGCTGCTAGACCTTCCACGTACCCTCACCCTCGCCCACCAACTTAGCCATGGCTATTGCTCTACGCTCTACGCTCTACGCTCTACGCTCAGTCCCTTATCACTCAGCAAGATTTAATACTGCCAACTTGAACTACCGCCGGCCGGGCCGGTTCACCCTCCTCGCCTCCTCCCCACCGCTTCCAATGTCCACCTTTCCTCAATTTCATACTTTCAAAGTTAGATCAAGCATTGATCCACTCTCCCTTTCCCCCTGACCATTATTCCAACCGGTCCTTGCTCCTTCATTTTCCGAATCCATGGAGCTTTTGACACGCGCCTACCACATCTCCGGCTTCACTTATTTAGATAGTACAATCCTATTCTGTAAATTGCAGGATGATCTTATTCCGCATTGATGTACTACAATTAGGCTCGTTGCTGCTTTCGGTTCTCTCCCCACATTGCGCCCACTCTCAATGTTGAAGCGTCTAAAAATAGGGGCATCATACCTCGAAGCAAATTAAAAGGCGACACGATTAGAATCGCAAGGACCGCGTTGAATTTCGCTATACTAGTCTTGGCATGATATTGGTCTGGAAATCAATGGCACCGCGGTCGCGGCCGGCACGGCGTCGAGGGGAGCCCACCAAGTGGGATGAGCAAGTAGAAAATTTCCATTCGATTTGAAATTGGCTTGCGATGGTTTACTGTTAAATGGGCAGATGCAGCGAGCAGCGGTCCAATTTAGGAAACCATTGAAAACGGGACTTCTCTCAATTTCATCCTGTTTACGTAACCGCGTCGTAGCTCCTATCGCGTGATAATGCCATGCGGATACGTAAACGGCAAGTTTCATTCAGGCATGCGCATCAACATCGGTGAAAGGGCTTGTTCGCAGCTCGATCCGATTCAGCGGGGATTACGTAAATCTGCTACGCACTAGCTTCATTACGATTAGATTAGCTGTTTCACGTTTCATAGCGAATTACGCACGTTCATTCTATCGAAGGTTGCGCTGCGCCGCGCCGCGCTGCTGGTAACGGCAGCGCACCGTATTTCGATAAGGCAAAGAGGCACCACCACCACCCAACACCAACCAACCTAAATCCTCTTGCATTATTCTAGATTCTACCACAAATTTCTTTAATTCAACTATCCACTACTCTTGTCGCCTTTGAACGATAAGTTACTGTCAAGCCTCTCTAAACCAATGAGAAAGAGCTACTCGTCTTATACGAAATAGCATTAATTGCATCGCTACAGCATCTTAAAGCCAATTTCCATTCTGGCACCTTTGATAAAAAGCCAGGTCACCCGTATCTGTAGCAGTTGGCACTTTACTAGAGCTGTACAACTGATATCGCGAACTTATTCACAAGGTGAGTGAGCTTCGCTTTCTCCGATAATTCGTTGCAATATCTGCCATTTGGAGAATCGAATCATTCGAGAGTATGAAGACATTTCGCTGATTTTAAGAGCGATTACTTCAACTAATACATGCTGATACATCAAGCGCTACAGCGCTTGCTTTTACCATTACCACCTCTCAAATATTCCTCCGAGCCATTAAGCACTTGGCTTGATTATAAGTTGATGCGTTTAAATGATTATGGTCCGGCGGAACAGGCCGCTCTAAATTGATGCTAGAACCTGACACTATTTACGCCGCTTTCACGCCAAGTGCTAACAACTAACTCCTCTAATGTAACTGTCGCCGTGGTCATGGTCATGGTCGTGGTCGTGGTCGTCGTCGTCGTCGCCGTCGTCGTCGTGGCCGTCGTGGCCGTCGCTGTCCCGTCCCTACACCTATTACTTGAGGATTGCCCCGGTCCTCCCTTTCTCTTTTATCTGTGTTGCCCAGTGCTGGATGCCGGGCAAGATGGAAAAGATAGAAGCGCGGCCGGAGCGGCTATCGCAAGCTTAGGCAGCGGTAGGTATGCGCGCAGCGCAGCTGCGAGTAATAAATCGCAAATAGGAGAAGCAAAAACTAAGCCGGTATAAAATAGAACTTTGATCAAAGGTTATAGCTGCTGAAAGAAAAAGTTTGCCGAACGCAGCCGGAGTGAACAGAACGAAAGAGAGTGGTTGGCCTGGAGTAGGGACGGGAGCGGAAAGGGCGCGAGCCGCTGGAAAACTGAGGCTTTGTGTGTGTGCGTGTGTGTGTGTGCGCGTGATAAAACATGCGCCAAGTTGTAAAGGCGGCAAGCCGAAAGCAAAGTTCGCTTGAAGCGAAGGGCCGCGATCGGACACCTGGATTTTTCAAATTACCCCCTTCGCCTTCACGGCGAAAAGCCAAGTTTCCCAATGAAAAAGTTGTCCCCTCGCCCTCATCATTTCCTTCACTTCACTTGACATTTTTTTCACCTGCCACCGGCTACAAAGGTTCATCTCAATTCTCCCTGACATCTCCCTTCCACCTTTCAGGGGGCTGCATTCCTGGTACTGGCGGCTCAAGTATAGGCAGATTTCCCATTTTATTAGGAATAAGTAGAGAAGTGTCGCGATGGGAGAGCACATGCGCTGCATGTATAGAGCAGATTTCATGGAGGAGAAGAGCGCGTGATCGGCCGGGCAAACTTCTCGAAATCTATTATCCAATTACTCCATGACATTGATAGTGCGCATAAAATTCGTGGAGCAGGGAGGAGCTCTCGGGCAGAATACACCGAATTATAAATACAAGTAGATATAATGTAGATAGATCTACTAGTATCAACAGTATGTAGATATCTATACTATACATAATACGTATATGTAGATATACTACAGTTATAGTGGTTGTCGGCTCTTGGTCACTATCTCTCAGGAGTGAGGAGTGAGGACGCTGTGGCTTACCTTCTATGGAAATTCGTGGAAATAAGGCGAACCAAGGCGCGTTACTGCTTGTCGCGGATTAACGCTTCTGAAATGCGAGAGTATGTCTGCGTTAATACCATTAGCCTGTTTCACAGTTAGGTTTAACTCCGTTTTTAGAGCGGCAACTCATGCCGCCTTGTTAATACAGACATATACTATGTACAATTGTACATACAGATGCATAGCAAGGCGGAGTGGGGCGCACGCTTGCCAGAGCTGGTAGAGGTAGACCCTCTGCGCGCACCCTCCGCCGCGCTTCTAATATCTGCACGTGCTCGTCTAATGCGAACCGAGCTCAAATGCAAATTCGCCTCTTTTTCACCAAACACCCTTTCCCGCATGCCGCTCCCCCAATCAATCCAAATCTCCCAGTTTAGTCAAGTTAGTCTACTTTCAGTCATATTCACAGCTTCCATTAGCTCTCAACTCTTAAAGTCTGCCGATAGCTAGGCACATCCCATCGACCTAGGCGTCTACATATCCTCATGTGTGCGCATAGTTTGACATTTACCATAATGTCGAAAGGGCGCCAAATGGTAAATCAGTAAGGCTAAAAGGCCTGTGAGCCAGTAGAGTTAGGGAAAAGACGGTAATAGGATGAGATTAAAGTTGAGAAAAAGAGAGTGCAGCGCAACGCAGCGCAACGCAGCGCAACGCAGCGCAACGCAGCGCAACGCAGTGAGAGGAAAACTATGTATGTACTTAGATAGTACAGCATAAGGGAGGAGCAGGTATCCCTGCACTATTACAGTATCGAACTCAGCTCTATTATATCTAGATGTGGACAGAATGATAGCTATAGTACATGTATTAGATGTTTTTGCCAGCAAGCTCCGATGACCTGACAATGAGTGGGCGTCAGTGTCGGTATCAGTTAGCATGGTTAGGGAAAGAGAGGGAAAAAAGTTTGGCGGCGGGAGTATTGATTTAACGATACGTTTTAATGACGCGAAACATAGTGGTAAGCCCCATAAATTTGTTTCTATCGGACTGATCACTCGACACTGATAACTCTGATGCACAATTTACTGGCACAGATAGTGCAGGAAAATAGCGTTTAACCCCTTATCAGCCTTATACTGATCAGTGGCTTTGCCACCACGCCGTTTCAGATATCTCGCAGGCTCATTCGAGAATATTATTCATTCTGCGGACAACTTATTTATCCCGATTATGCGCTAATATCTATATATAGCTAAGAGTTAGATCCAGTATCCTGTATAGGCATGTCCTATGTACGGTAAGGAACTTGAAAAACGCTTTCGCAAAAAACTTAGCGATTATACCGGCTGATTCGGCTGATAGCGAGCAACCCCAGGCACCGAATCCTGCCGACTTTTCTCACGCTCTTTGAGCACAGGCCCAAAGAGCAGAGTTGCTCACCTCGAACGAGTGAAGCGTAGAGAGAGAGAGAGAGAGAGAGAGAGAGAGAGAGGAGAGAGGGGGGACTTTACAGTTTTTCTTCAATTTCGCACTCTTATCTCCCCTTCTACTCCTAGCTGGTTTCTCCCGTCAGCGTATAAGAAGGCTAATTAGAGCAAAATGATGCAACGAAACAAGGAAGAGCGCCATTAGAAATCTGGCACAATTCTCCTTTGTATGTCTGGTGGTTGCGGCCAGCCGGAACCGGAAATTACTCTTGAGCGGAGTTTCGCTCGAAGCTGATTTACATATTTGTGTAAGGAGGAAAGTTAAAAGACTTCTCCTCAGAGAGTCATGCCACCGAGCAATATATTACGCCCAATGCTCTTTCCACTCGCTTCATTGCCATATTTTCTTGCCATCCTCCTGCTTCCGAACAGCTCCCTCCCTTCCTTCGATTAAGGAATTCCTCATCCAAAGAAAGGCCCTTAACACCCATTCTGCACTATCGATTCCAGGCATCTCAATCTCTCAAAGAGGTTAGTTCAATTCATTTGGAGATATCAAACAAAATCCCCATTGACTTTGCGGAAAAGCGGAAAAGCGGAATAACATGAATCATAGACCCGTAAAGAGTTTAAGGATCTAACTTGCATTTGCCTGGAATAGTATACATAGAAAGGTGCAATACTCTAGGATAAATCTGTACGATGTTTCGCGGATCGTAACACATATCTACAGTAAATATGTATAGATATATAGTTTGCCTAGTAGGAATAAGCGGGCGGTTAGGAAGATTCCAGCGAAATTCAGTGAGCGATGGTGAATTCGCAGGCATTTAAATGAAGGGAAAGACAAACACGTTGACCCCTATTTTAAGTAGGACTCGTCAAATTATAATGAGGCGGTACTTGAGGGCTCTCCGCTGAACAGGCCAGCACTAAAAGAAGCCAATTTCTAATGAAAAAGGGGCCTTGATTTTCAACGCTGCCGACTCATTTCTATGATAAAGACCTCTTGTTGCCCGCTCTCAGTGATTTTTCAAACTAACGACAATGGTTCGGACGGATCGGTGCTCTCGAAGGCTTCTATGCTTATCTAATTGATAGATTCAATGGACTACCGTTTCTTCCAAATCTAGTCTTTGGAGTGCACCTTTCGCCCTTTGGCATCTCGACACCTCAGTATCGGAGATTTCTCCATCCGGCAGAATTTCTCCACATTTCCCTATTCCAGAAGAACAGTGCTTGTACAATTGAGCGGGAAATCCTATTTTTCTCAGTGCTTTAATCTTCTTTCGTGAAAGTGGAGGCAGCCGGCAGTCAGTCCCGAGGTAGAAGTGCTGATTAAAGTTGCAAGGACGAGCGGATGAATGTTCGGTGTGCCAGAGAAATTCCTATAAAATCGAGGTGGTCCTTCGCTCCTCGGAATTTCGCGTGCAATTAAAGTGAGACGGATGGACTCAGTGTCATCGGGCCGGAATTATTTCGATTCATTGGCATGCCGCGCCGGCCCTCGACGTCTCACTATCCCAAAATTCGATGTTACATTCCTTCTGGCTGGTGCGTTGATAACCTTGCTAATTCGGCTAAACCATCCACTAGTTATACATATACCACCTATCTAAGGGACCAATAAATCAGACCTATTCTTAGGGATCCCCTTCTCGATCTCTGCCCCTGGATTTAACCTTGCAATTGTATTGCCATCAAATTTGCCTACAGCTGAACCGGCCTGCTTGAAATAGCCCTTAATGCTCACTGGATCCTGTCAACCTATAGCTCTCTAGACATCTTCATTCCTAAAATCCGACCAATACAACATTCCTTTTAGGCCTTTCGCCACTACATACATCAGTGGATGATAGCCGAGCGCGGTGTGATACTACTAATTACTACCAGTTCTCAGTAGCAATTAGCGGATCCATCTATAATACCCACATCTGTCAACCAGTCGGGCAATTGAAAATTTCATAAGCCCAGCAGTTAGCCCCAGTCTTAGAACTTAGCCCTATATTCCAACTTATACAAATAGGCTACTTTCCCCAGCAAAATTCACTTCTAGATCGCTTCCTTAAAAAGACTCCACCTACTCTCCCACCACTTTTTTCCCCAATGTTTCATGAAAATTTGTCCTAGATAAGTTTCCTGACTAGATCTTCTCAAACAGCTGCCTATACTCTTCTAGAGTATCAATAAATACACGCAGCCTACTGGAGAATTTATGCTAAATCTCCAAGGATCTCTCCAATCTTTCGTCGTATTTCGTTCTGCTCTACGAAACGACAGAAGCTGGCTACAGTTTGCCATCAGTCTTTAGCAGCCGGTGGCAAAAGATTTTTGATCTTCAGGCTGTTTCTTTCCTAGGTTCATCTTCGGACTTTCCGCGAATTCAGAAACTTTTCCAACCTCCTGTGTCCTCGTTTTCCCAATTCTCCCAATTCTCCCAATTCTCCCAATTTTCCAGCTGCTCGTATTCGTCTACTCGTCGCTTTTCTCCTTTTTCCAATCTTCTCCGCCTCTGCTTCTTCTAGTCTTCCTCGATCTCTCACTCGTGTACGCACCCACGCACCCACGCACGCACCTCGAGTCCCTCTCATGGAGTATCTCTAGCTGCACCACTATTTCTCTTCTCACGTTCAGTTTTACCTGCGTCGCACCACCCCGCGACGCACCCTTTCGCGACCTTTCGCTTTTTTATTTCCATCGCCATTCAACCAGTCGCATCTCAATTGTTCAATTCTTCTTTACTTTTCACATTTTATTACGTGTAAACTCAATTTACAACAAAACTCAATGCAAGTGTTACGAATGAAAGAACGTCATACTACGTACTATGTACATACTATGTATCTTTCATCTATGTATTAGTTAAGTGCACACACACAGGCGCAGCCAAATTCTAATACTATTCTCAATTGAGTTTCGCAACATTTGATTCTCATGTAAGCGCGATGGCTTCCTGCCGAATACGAAATTCAACACGGAAGCTAGTACTTTGGGAATACTGATGCCACCAATTTCACCAAAGTCCTGATGACCTTAGTTTCGATTGCGACCATCCACAGATTCTCCTCCTAACATTGCCAGTCGAGAGCAATACTTTTATTTGTCCCAGATTTCTTTCACCCAACAGGTATGTGCTTCATAATCCCATAAGGCAGGCACATCGCTAACATAGCGGATACGTATGTAATACATGTAGGAATATTCCAATGCATGATAACTATCATGCCGTTAGTAGTTTAGCCGCTCCACGTAATCCCACTGTTGTACCTTTACGTAATATACACAAACGCGCGCGCGCATAGAGAGAGAGAGGGGGGCAGGGAGAATGAGTGCGAATAGTAGTAAGCTGAAGCATGAAGAGTTATTTAAAACGCTGTCGGAGATGAAAGACGAGGAAAACTTGATCAAAGTCCAAGATGAGCATCATCAGTGAAACGAAATTGAATGTAAAGGGAAGGTCCTTATGCGGTTAGCTGGCGCGGCTAGGTAACGACTGGGTATACATACATAGAGCAGAGAAGGGCAGGGCAGGGCAGGGCAGGGCAGGGCAGGGCAGGGCAGGGCAAGGCAGAAGAGAGGCTTGAAAGCCCGGAGACTGGTAAGAGGAAAAGTTATTTAAAGTAGCATAGGCGTGAGGTTACTCTTACTATCTGGCGAGGCGCCTCGTTCTCCAGGATTTAGGAGATAACGTGATTTCAAGCGATTTCTAACTGCATTTAAGCCGAAACTAATGTCCGCCGTTCGCTCGAACCGCGTGGCTACTTGAGTAATGCATTTAAGTCGACAGCGATTTTTCCGCAAGCCCTACCTCTGGCCGTCCAGCTCCTGCCTCTTCCACTCTCGCCTCGTCTCCACTTCCCCTCTCCGAGCCCAAACTCCTTTCTATCGGCAGATATCTGTCAAGTGTGCACAGTGCACAATCGGCAGAAGGAATCGATACCACGTTCAGAGCAGAGAGGACTATGTCGGACACCGGCCGCCAGCCAGCGACGTGCTTTCTCGCACTCACCTAACCCATTCTGGCCCCCACTTTCTCCATCATCTTAGCCACGCTTCTCCTTATCCTCGAGTACCTTGGAATCTTTCCAATTAAAAGGGCATGCTTCACTCGTCACACCAATTATTCGTAGAGTGCCTTATGCTACCGAAAATAGCCAAGGCTCTAGTTATCCCGGTATACTCACGCTTGCTATCACAAGGGAATGGAAAGAAGGGAAATCGATGGGTCACATTTATCTATAAAGGGACGAATGGAAAGGCATTTCTAGGAAGTTGAGCCAGAGCGAGAATTTGAAAGTACTGTAGCTGTAAGATGAATACAGAAAACGGTCGCCCGGCCGCGGCCCTTTCCAGACTCAAGGCGATGCGATGGATTGAAAAGAGGAGAAAGTTGGAATCCCTGGATCTTGGAATGTCATATTCACCTCGGCCGAATATCATTCATATTGGCCGGAAGCAGACAATTTTCCAGAGGCCCGGATAAGAATAGTGAAAATACATCTATTGTCCCACGCCATGCCACGACATCGGCATGCCATCTCGGTCAGTCCGCAGCGAGAACTTTTCCTGTCTAAAACAATCCGTGCTGCTTTTCGGGCTCGGCTGAAATCTTCAATTTGTTCCATAAAACTTTCTCGACTTTTTCTCGCACGATCATCTACAATGCGCCGCGCCGCTTTCTTTAATTTCAATTTTCAAATTTCATCCAATTCTGAAATACTATGCGTCCCTCTCCCCTGCAACTCCTCTCTTAGCTTTCTACAGCCAATCAACTCAACCCTCCGCTCCCATTATCCCTTACTCTCTATTATGCATCTGCATATCTATCTTTCTTCAAATCTTTCAACTCGTCGCATACTCGCCACTCGCCACATTTAAAATAGAAAGGGATTTTCCTTATTTATTTAGGGACTCTTCGAGAATCAAGAATCGAAAATCGAGAATGGAGAATCGAGAATGGAGAATCGAGAATCAGCCCCTTCTCTCTCTCCCCCTTTCTCACTCTATATATACAGAAGCAAACTGTCGGCGTGCTCATCATTCTACTCTCCTGCCGATCTGTCTAAAGAAACGTAGGAAATAGCACTCGGAAACGCAAGATGAAACACAACAAGGCAGGGAGAAAGCTTGAATGTTTTTCTAGAAAGCACGCTCTCCACTACTCACTACTGGTTTCTCGGCTTAAGAAAACACGCAAGTCCATTCTCCATAATGCGCTTTACACAGCACGGTGTTATCTTTCCGTCACTGCTTCTCATCAAACAGCACGATCCTAGGTTCCTAGTGTTTATGTCAATTGTAAGGACAATTTCATCACCTGCCAATAAGAGGTTTTCACAAGACAACAAGACAGCAACAGAGCAATAGAGTTCAACGGCAGTGAAAAGTCAGGGGGGAAGCAGACTATCTGCTTTTGCCAAGAACGCCTATCTGTGCACTTCTCAAGGACGGTCATTCGGATTCATTGAGAGAAAAGAAAGAATGAATGAGGGTGTTAGGAGAGAGCTTGGACGAGGACTTTGTTTAACTAGTATAATACAAAGATGTATATCAGAATAGATAAGAATGGCTAGGAGGCTGGGAAAAATTCGAGTTAGCTGGCTTGCCGGGTTAGGTGTCACCCTGTTTCTCTTCAGAGGCATCGACTTGATGAAAAAGATTTGCACAGCCAATAGATAACGGCTAGCGTTGGGCAAGTTGGTGGTTAAAAGTGGCGCGTTGATTCTGTCTTATGCGATGTGATGCACCGCTATATGTAGCAGCCGCTTGCTCGGCCCGGCACGGCCCGGCACGGCCCGGCACGGCCCGGCCAACAATAGTCTTGCAAATGTTCCCTTTCATTGCAATCTCTGGAGGTCTAGAGGCAGACACATGTATAGGTCCTCCTCTAGGTATATGGCTCTGTTGTCAGTGGGGGTCACGAGTATGCGGAGAAAGAGAGGGGAGTGCAGTGTACAAGTGTATATGCAAGTTTGCTCAGGCTGGAGGATCCCTTTCATCTCGCCTGACCTGCCTGACGCGCTCAGCTCTAATGAAACTCACTCAAGCCACCAGCAGCCAGCAGCAACCTGCCGGTTTGTCTGCATAATTGCTCAGAATGTAATTTAGTAATTTCATCCGGTTCTACATGCATAGTATAGGAATTTGCGCGAGGAAGCGAAAGTAGAGGTGGGCTAGTGCCAAACTCCGATTACTTCTTTACTATAGTACTCACAATTCTTTAATTAAAAGGCGGCCCGTTCTGACGGCGACGGCCGTTCATCCGAAACACGCCTACGGAGAATGATGGATGGCTAATGCGAGATGCTCCACCAGAAGAACAACTAAGTACTTATGCCTGTAGTTCCGTGATTGGCCAACGATGGTTTCTCATTATACCGCGGCTACATTAAGGATTAACGATTAACGATTAACGATTAACGATTAACGATTAACGATTAACGTTTAACGATTAACAATTAACGACTCATTTTCGTCCCAGCCCGCGCCCGTACTAATAGAAACATATATGCATACAACAGGTAGAACGGCGTAGTTTGCGAGTATCGCCAATTATTATTGGCTATAGTAGCCAGGGGGCGTTCCTTTATACATATAGAGGGCGCTCCAACGAATCCAGGATGAATTAGTTTCAGAAACCAATTGCGGCCGAAAACTATTCGGGAAATTCTCCTCCAAGAATGGGATAACGAAAAGCAAGAGCTGAAATTAATTTCTCTGCCCGGGGAATTAAAATTATATGGGATAGTAGAGGTCATTAATAATGTTACGCTTATGCGGCCAACAGGTGCGGCCACTTTGAATCTAATGAGAAATGTTTGAAGCTAATAATATCCAGATGTTATTGAATATCGAATATATTCATATTCATTTCAACTGATAGACAATATTAACGGGATGCCGAAACGAATGCCTACATTACTGATCACTATTTGCGCACTCGATACAATATTAATAACCGGTTACCAGCGATTCGACGATCCTAGTATTATTCACAATCAGTTTGGCCCGCAAAGGATAGAATCTTCTTTCTTTAAAAATTCATGATTACAGGAGGAATATTGACTGGAGTGAAAGGCGAAGAACGGGAGGGTTCGACACTTTAGTATGTGTACGCCTCGAGCAGGGGCAACTGCACAATAACTGATTAGGTTCCGAACTTGCGAGCTAGGTGGTATTGAACTGGTAGCCAGTCAGTGGATAAGGTATCAGTCATCTGGATACACACGCGCACACATGTGTATGGGGCTAGATGAATGTGCAGCTCGGTGAAGCCTAGGGATAGCTAACGATAGCATTGTCAGCTAATAGCTCCAAGTAAGGCCGGGCAACATCGGAAATTCGTCAGGCAGAATCGATGCAGCCCCCACCTTCCGCTAATCAAGGATGAATATATCCAGCCCCAAACTTATCCTGCTATTCAATTAGCTCGAGATTATCCTCGTCTTGGCCACCGCATCCCATCGCCACTAGAAATACACAACTATTACTTCTGCATTTCATAACTCTAGCTAAAGAGGGCTAACTATAACTGGTATCGGAGTTTAGCTCTGGATAGTAAGAGATAGCAGGCTATTCAAACGGCGAGTGGCGAGTAAGCCTCGGACTGAACCTGGGAAAGAAGGACTCTTCGAAAGTCGCCACCCCCTTTGGCCGGATGGTAGGTCCGAAAGGTGTTAGGATTAATAAAAATGGAACAAACTGTCCGAAGCGATCCTAGTTTCCATACCAGATCAACAACAGTGACATACACAGATATTATAAATCGAAGCACTATCCATCGGAAACTTGAACATTAATAGAACAGACATATTCTTAAACGAGTGAATGACATTCTGAGCCTTCAAACGCCCGGCGATTGCTTACCGATCAATAGAAACCAGCAATAAATGGGGAGGTACTTAGTATATCGGATGAAACGTCCATTACAGCGAGAGGCAATTGCTAGCCCTGTTAATAGGAGTCGATATTACACTATACTACTATACTCTATCGTAGCCATAAGCCAATAAGCTCTCCGCGAAAAAGATTGGCATCCAAAGTTCCGATGCCGGCACTGTCGCTGCACCACGCCGCGCCGGACCTAAGCTAGAAGTCGACATCCCGGACATTCTAAAGACCGTCTCCTAGCAGTCTCGTGTCATTTCGAGAAAATATTTCCCTTTTCGTTGAATGCACGGCGCACGGCGCACGACGCACGACGCACGACGCACGACGCACGACGCACGACTAACCCTGGCAAGACTCTCTTCACTCACTTCCTTCTCTCCACTAACAAGTCAGAATAGAAATGAAAATGCTCTTCTGTCATATACTACAATTAAAACAATTCAAAGCTGGGCTTAGGAGTGGTTGGGAATATGTATGGATTACGAAAGTTGCGCCGTTATTGTGCCCATCCGGAAAACGATCGCTTCGCACCAAACGAACAAAACTTCCACTTTCAAAGCTATGAAAAACCTTGGCAATTTTCCCTCTGACGGCTGGTCGACCAATTTTCATGATATGCATGCAAACACCGCCAGTACGACAAGGCAGACTGATTGGCTGCCGGAATATCACTCGTTCCTTGGAAAACGTCATCCTACCTCTCTGCTATTTAGCATGGCATGCACACCACCAACTTTAAGCCAAGGAGCGTCCTATGTCCTCTAGATATGCCAGATACCTATATCGAATACTCACCAAAGATGTGGAAAAATTTCAGTTAACCGTTTTCAATATGGTTTTGCTGGAGGGAATAATATAATAGAAGGATGGTTTGGTTTTGCGAGCGAATACAGTTAAGTGCCGAGCAGATGAAGTTGCCAGTTACGGTTCGGAAGGCCCCAAAGATATACATACATACATATTTCTCAGTGGCTACATATGCCAAGCGCTCCGAGAGAGTTAAGCAGGTTATTTATTCAGTAGGAGGAAAGCAGTTTGCCTAGAGTTGCCATTGCCAGCGTGGTATAAACGTTGGCAGGGCGAATTCCAAAATTATATTCAGCTAAATAGCCGCTGTTTCACTCTTAACTGCATTACTTTAAGAGCCTCCACTGCCTTGAAGGAAGCATAGCTTGGCATGGAAGTGTACATTTTTTGGCACTTGGGCCAACAAACTCCAACCGTGATAATAACGAATAAGCCGACTACACCGCTAACCCTCTATCCCATACCATACCATACCGTACCATACATATCTACATTTATACATACTAGAGCAAGACTCCTCTCTTACCTCTGTCGCCCTTCAAACTCTACAATACCACCATACTATACTCATGCAACACATGCTTACTTCATAAACAGCATCCCGTTAATCTCCTCTGGATTGCAGTTAAACGAGATTCGCTTGAAAGCCACTCTCCAATTCCGTCTGATACGCCAAGAATTCATGTGTCGTTCCATCACGTACTATACACATACATACATACACATCTACCTATAGTCCTTCACACATGGCTAAAGTGTGCTGCGTGTAAGTGAGTTCTGCAGGAGAACTGCGCGGGCGCCTCTGTGTAGTATATTGATTTTTAATTTGCCCTTGCATTAGTAGAATGTGAAATGTAATTTCCCATCCTAAATCAGAAACATCGATCGCTATAATTATCTCGTTGCACTTGCAACTACAGACCAGCTGAGAATCGACCTAATGCAATACTAACCGCCGGCCCTTCTTCTCCTATCTCCTTCCATCTTTCACTCGCTTCTTTACGCCCCTATCCTCCTTAAATTCTTCACGTTCGCGAAACATGGATAAGATTTTTTAGAATTGTCTTGAACAAGTACTATTTCTACTACTACAAGAAAATGTCCGATACAGAGGATGGGGAGCGCGATTCACTGCTGCTTCTGCTTCTAACGAGTAGCTGCGATACTACACATGTAATAAAGGATACACGCTGCTCTCTCTCTCTCTCTCTCTCTCTCTCTCTCTCTCTCTCTCTCTCTCTCTCAGAGAGAGGGAGAGAAACTGTGGTATTTAATAGATGGTTGACTGGCCTGGCCCCTTTTCACGAGAGCGAAGCGTGTTGGACGCCAGTGACCCGGAGCAATAGAATATTCACGGTGTCATCCCATCCAAATGGGGCGTCGTCACTTCCTATTAATTCAGCGTGCGACCGCCACTTTCTGCCTATAAATATTTTAGAGAAAGGAAACCTTGTTGAGCAGACAGACTGCTGATTCTTTTCACCCCTGCCACTTTGTCAGTCCGATTTCATTATTACGTTATCATTCCATTCTTATCTGCTTATTTTCCCAGGAATTCCGGCCGCCAGTCACACTTCACAAGCTGACAAAGAGGTTGAAAAAGCCGGAAGGGTGTCATTCGCCTAATAAGCGAAGATTTGACGGAGCTAGCAGGTATGTCTAAAGAGAGTACTCTAGATACGATCCATCATCGGTACGTGCAGCTAATGCTCTCTAGCCTAGTCTGGCCTGGCCTCGCCAGACCTTGCATTGCATTGCATTGCATTGCATTGCATTGCATTGCATTGTATTGCATTGCCTTTGCCCTTGCCCTTGCCCTTGCCCTTGCAAGCCCAGCATCCATCTAGCATAGGGCTACTTGCTCTTCGAATCTTTTCTCCTCGACTCAACACGGTTGGCATATACAATGTACGCCAAGGGTAAAGCGGAAAATTGGAAAAGCAAGAGAAGCGCGTACTTCTTCTTTCTGGAAATGTGAGCAGTCGTTAGCGGGCCCTCGTTGGCAAACCAACTGGTAGATATATAAGTACGCTTGGCTTCATTTAAAAAGAAACTATCATAGCTCTATGCTAACCCTTTTGAGCAAGCTACATGTATGTACTAGTACCTATACCAGTATTTCCAGTCTCAAACGGCTAGCATTCATAAAGGTTTGGCTACCTTTTTAGGTCGGATGGAAAGATACATCGTATATCCATTTTTCCTATCAAGTTCTCGGATCGTTAAGAGGAAGTAATAAAGCAGAAAGCTCTAGCATTAACTGTACGCATACAAGCATACTATATTTCTAAGGTTGCTCCGGAGAAAGGGCTTCCCCTCTGGAATTTGGAATATCGAATATATATCAGGATCTTGTTCCGCGTAAGAATTATGTCGCCATTATGTCAGCCGGAATTATAGCGATAATTAATTAGCAATGATTTATGCACATTCCCCTCTCGCTTAATTAAATGGGACGCCGGCTGGCCGGCAAGCCGACCGGCCTGCGCCATGAAAATATTACTACCTCTGATTTACACGTGGCTGGATATCAACATTTTCCTAAAAAACATGATAAATAAATCAGTTGCAACGTTCTATTTTCGGGAGTGAATCAATGCTTATTCCGTTCCTCGGTATGATCATAGCATGCTAACAGTGGCAGATACTTACAAGCCCGTACCACCCGTTCATTAATATCCATATGCGGATATTCAATCTACCTTACATCTACATATGTAGTTAGATAGTCTATCCCCTACATCGTCACCAGCCTAATTATACGCAGGCCGTCTCTTTCTCTCTCGTGGCTCACAACTAGAGGAAACATTACCGAACCGAATGAATGAATGAATGAATGAATGAATGCCTGGTGTGGAATGAATGTCTCTTTGGAGGAGAGCATGGAGGAAAAAGTGTAGAGAAAGGCTAGTAAGGGTGGGAAGTACTGGCGGATTTTGAGAGAGAACAGATCATATTCGGTATTTTAAGAGTTAAGAATTTTGTGGGAAGATGCCGAGGGTCGAGGGCTCGGGTACTCGAGTAATGAGGAAAGATGCAAATTGCATTCAAGCATTTGGGAGAGGGAGAGTGCGGTCTAGGCAATCCGTTTCGAAGGACCGTATTGAATTTCGGGTTATGTATGTACATGCGTGTGCTAGGTATGCCGCATAGATATACTATGTAGGTCTAGGGGCATGGCGTATAATTTGTGAGGATAACGATACCGACCGCTACCGCCTCCGGCAGCCGGCAGCCTGTGAAACCCTTTCCACTCTCGTCGCTCCGATCTCACTCAGCCTCCATTATCCCGTCCGTGCAATAACAATTTTAAAATGAATTTTGACAGCCCATCTACCTACCGGCCGTCCTCCGGCTGACAATGAGCCGCGCCTCACCCCGAGCCTAGTACCGTTAGCATTTGACTACAGAAAAAGGGAGTGATTCATCTCGAGACAAAGGCCCAACCTAAAATGGAATTCTATCGGAATTCTATCCTTAGGTGTATGTACAAGAGTATAGCCAGTATTCTAAGGTCAAAGGAACCACCAAATCTTCATATGATTAATAATACTCTTTCTATTAGTATCACTCGTGTAGTACGTGTAATACGCTTAGGGATTATAGGGATAGGGACTCTTGGACTCTTGGACTCTTGGATAGATATGCCTGCTAGCCAAGGTGTGCTGATAAATACATATTAATGATAGAGACATCTCCTTCCTCCCCCTACCTCCTGCTCCAGAGATAAGTGATATACCGAGACAAGTTTATGATACTTTGATTTCCCGATCGGCTCTGCTGCGTGTATTATAGTGCAAAGGGGCTACAGATTCTCCGACGACGGCAATTTTCCGGGTGATCGGTCTCTTCCGAAATGGATGCCTCATCCGAGTCTCAGTTAACTGTTCAACGTGATAACACTGAGAAGACAGTAACGAAGATAGTACTACGGTTAGACCGATAATGCCAACACCAGCACCGATAATGGCCTTCCCATTATTGCCAGCTAAGAGTCTGTTATTGCCAGTGCAACAGATATCGGAATATCATGCTCCCATATTCTAACGGCCTCGCCTCTAAGCCATCATTATTATAGTATGTATTCGTTAGCCGACAATGAGGCTGGATCCCTACCTTCCTCCTCTTGTTCATTCCAATAAATGTCATACGCCATGTGTAAACTCAGATAGGCATAACTGCATACATACATACACAAATATGTACATAGTATATCGGAATGAATATAAAATATCTACTGCGATATAAAATCATTTATGAGACATATCGAGATTCGTCAATTGACAAATTCTTAGCAATCTTTAGAGAAGGTGTAAAAATCGTGTGGCAATTTAAAGATGGCATATGGCACATGGCACATGGTACATGGCTTACTCTTCAGTGCTGATGCAGCAAAAATGAGGGTATGCAAGTTGGAGAAGATGCAGCGTGGTAGGCAACCGATGCGAGTTCCCACTGGCATTTCATGCAGGGGAATTTCCCAAGTTTCTAATCGAATGGAAGGGCGGCGAGCTCATAGGGGTTCCGTTAGATGAACAAGTCTTCGGAGGAGTCCCGGTAAACACCGGCTCCACTCGATTAACACTCCAAAGCTAAGGAAGGATATCGACGCATTGTAAATCCTCCTCTAGATGGACATTAGAACGTCCACAATTATGCTTCGAGACTTTCTCCTCCGGATAAGTGAATTCCTGAAAATGCAACTATCGCGTATCAGTACTTGTGCATTCATAGTTGTCTTCTACCCTCAAATGTTTACGGGAATAAGATTCTGATTAGAGTCTATGTAAGTATTACGTCCGACGTTGAAAAATGTGTTCCTATTCCGACTTCTCAGTGAGAAGCTCGTGCAGCTTCCCGAGAGGGAGCTCTGCTTCTAATACCACTCTAGAGAGTGATTAGAAATGAAAAGACATACAAATTGGTAAATGTGTTGGCAATCCGACTGTTGAACGCAGCAACCTCCATGATAAAGTAGGCGACAGCCTGGGGATTTCTCTTAACGAGCAGAGTATAAGCAATGAGAGGGTGGAAAGTGAAAAGTGAAAAGTGAAAAGTGAAAAGTGAAAAGCCAGGAGAGAAGAGCCAAGGGGAGTGGGGTGACGGGTGACGGGTGACGGGTGACGGGGGAAGAGGGCTGGGAGAAGCCTGGTAGATTAAGGGTGTGGGTAAAAGGAAGACGGAGCCTCCTCATCGAAAGAAGGGACGAAGGGAGACCGCCAAGGCAGGAATGTGTATGTGTACCTACTCTCCTAAAACCAAACACACTTTCACCGGGGCACCCTTTCGTTCGCGCCTTTTTCTTCCGCGAGATTAGCATGAAAATCGAAAAAGCCACCAAGCTTGCACTTTAACCTCCCCTACCCTCCTTCTCTTCCCCGAGTGCTATGCCTTTCGATCAATTCACCAGCAAAGCTCGCAAATTCATTGCTTTGACATTTATCTCGTGGTCGCCTAAGCTGGCTGGTGAAATGTCAGTTGGGAACAGTGGGGAAGGCCAGTTCATCTCGCATGGGAAATTATTTTCATCTGCCAAGCTGCAATAAGCAAATCAAACCATCAGCAGTCGGCAAAGCCATTGCTTTCTCGCCTCATGTCGTAATACACATGACCTTCTTGTACATACTCCTTCTATCTGATACGTGTAAATTATTTTAATCCCGCTCTCATCGTTGATTCAAGACTGATTAATCAGTCTTTTTCCTTACTATTTATCTCACCTCCCTCCGTCACGGATCTATACACGGATCATACCAATTACAAAATTCACCACACATACACCCATCTATGTATGATAATAAAATAATGACAGAGATATCTCAGCCGACTGTTCCACCTCGAAGGGAGAGAATAAAGAAGCGAAACGGTGAGAAGTAAAGAAAAATGATGCGTTCACCACCGGTTGCATGGTCCGATGGTGAAAGAAGAAAACGCGGAACGGAGTGGCAAGAGGCTGTTGGTATGTTGGCTTGCAGGGTCGAGTCGTCCCTCTCTAATTACTCTTTGAGTTCACGCCATTAAAGCCCTTTCGTATCGTGCTGGCCGTCGTGAAAAAAGGCTGGCGTGCCCTCCCACACACCCTCTCGCCACGGCCGCGGCCTGGCTGTGTTCCTTTGCGCGAATCAGCTAAATTGCAAACGCTTTCTTGGCCAGTCGTGCACAATGCCCTCCAAACTCATCCCCAACCAACCACCCACTCACCCACTTACGTCTACCAGCTGCCTCTCCCGTTCCCCGCTAGGCCTCTATATTATAGTACGTGTCCCTCTAATTATCGTATTAATGGGGAAGGCTAGCTTTCTTTACATAGACGCGATTCATTTTTACTCGGGGAATACAATTTAGTTACAGCTGCCGTTTGATTTAACTCCCGCACCTCTATCCCTGCTTGTAACAGTCGCATTCACACAATACTTTTCCGCTAGTTTTTCGACTAATAAATTATCAGGATGGAAAAACTCAGAGGATTATAGTAGATTCATACATATATATATATATATATATATATATATATATATATATATATATATATATATATATATATGGACATAGTAGGTGTTAGGTGTGTAGAATCAAGAGGGAAAATACCGAACACAAGAAAATCTATATCTTCTACATATCTGTAAATCTATACGTAAATGAAGGAGCGAGCATATATCCTCTGAGTACTGAATTTTCAAGTCACACATGATACGATATACTATGCATGTACTTGCGGTGTTTGCACTCCTCAATCTCGACAGGACCAAAGCATACATACATAGAATGCCCGAAATGCATTGCATGCTGTTACACTGCTGATTATAAGATACTTTCGGTTACTTAAAAGTCTAAGAAGCGCAACGTATAACGTGAACGGAAGAAAGACACAATAAATACAATGTGAGGAGGAATAAGAGTGCCAACTTTTTCATCGTGTAGGGTCTAGGGGTGTAGAGGTCTAGGCAACATTGCGCCAGGTATTCCCAGAGCTGTAGAGAACAGAGCCGCGTACAGAAGTGTAGACAGATTGTAATAAATGAACGTCCTCTTGGGAGTTTTCGCCCGATAAACTGTAGCTACTAATGAAAACAAATAATGCCAACAGCTAAAAATTTCCCACTACTGCAATGAAGCAGGAAATACGGTATTACAGCGTTACTAGCTCGCATATGGTCACGTTACTTTTCATCGCTTATATGCCTACAACCTCGTATAACGATTAGCGAGTTCAAGAACTACAGCTCAATCAGGATAGAGTAAAAAATAAAATCCTACACAAGGACGATTGATTGTGCGATTGAATAATTAAGCCATAAAAATTATTGATCCGCAATAGTTTCTACCTAGTCCTCCACGTGGTTCTTCCACAGCAGTGATTCATGAATTTCGTTACGCCAGTATCAAAACTGTTATTTCTAGCATTATGCGTATATCGAAATTCCATTATCAGCGTGCATATATAAATAATGGGAGCCAATAGCTAGAATACCAGTACTCTATTATCGGCCTCTATTAGGGGGCTTTGAAAAAAGCGACTGGCGAATGAAAGCAGAAAGAATGCTTGAAAATATGATTTTTCGTTTCATGGATAATGAAGCCTTATACTAGAGTTCTAAATGCCTCCACTCGCTTCATTTCAAACAAAAGCGCGCGACCTTCCAGATTAATTATCGGTTTATTAGTGTGAAAATTAAATTGTCACGGCCGCCTACGCTGGGTCACTCACGTTAAAGTGCTTTTAATTAATAGGAAAACGTACAATTTTTAAGCGTCATGAGGAAGGAAAGGGTAGGGGGGGGGGGGAGAGAGAGAGAGAGAGAAACGGCGAGACGGAGAGGGGGTACGCTACTGAAGGAAAGTACATTGGCTTGATAGACTCGTGATGAAACATCATTTTATAATCTCGTAGAATTTAATTAGATGGTATCTGAGCAAAATGAATCATCTGCGAAAACTGGACTCGACTATATAGTATTGTTGAGAAAAAGTAATAATGCATATATTCCTAGTAAAAATGGTGTAAGAAAAGATTTCCCATAATTAGGTAGGTATTAAGCATTGGACACGACGAGAAGATTATTACTGGATGGATGTAAAGCGAAAGCGTATCTGGGATGTGTGCATGTGTATGTATGAATGAACTAAATTGTCATATCTGCTTATCAAGCTATTTGTCGTCAGTTCACTTTCATTTCTCGCCAGTTCAATTTCGATCGCCGCGATTTCTGCGGACGAAGCGTTTCCTGTATAATATTCCAATAATCCACCGGGGGAATTTTTCCTGGCCATTTTCCACGCCCGCGCCGCCGGCATGGCAGCTGAACAGGGAAGTGGGAAGTGGGAAGCGAGTAGCGAGTAGCGAGAAGATAGAGATGAGGCTGAAGCTGGAGGCGCCAGATTTCAGAGAAATGTGGATGCGGATAGAAAGCTCTTGGCGACAGGAGCGAACGTGACTCGCGGCAGATAAATGACAGCAATTCTTATTAAAGGTTGCTTGAAATGTTTCCTGTTCCGAGATACTAGAGGATAGGCCAGCTACCGCTTTTCGCTTATTTTCCTAGGAAAACACAGTTGTCAAAGAATGCCCCATTCACACGCCAAGCTGGTACAATCTCCACTAGTCTATCTAAGTAAATATTTTGCAAGAGAAAGCTCCGCAGCATCTTCATTTCTATTGCTCTCTCCTTAGCGCTTAATTGCTCTTTCGTTTGTATACCTACTCTACTTACAGACTCGCCGCGCCGGGGGAAGCCTATGCCTGCGTGGCTGGATTTGACTAGAGCTGCACCACTATTCCAAGCACCTTACAATTTGAAGCATGTACTCGTTACCATTTTATGTTAGCCCGATTCAATCCAAGTATTTTCAAAAATTTGTCAACTATCAAGGATACCTTAAATCTTGTAAATGGCTGCGAATTTTCCGCGTTCCCACGTCCCCGTCCCCGTCCCCGTCCCCGTCCCCGTCCCCGTCCCCGTCTCTGCTGGAGTTGGCGTTATTCTCATCCGGGCATTTTCCGTGAAAGATTCATAAAATAATCCAAGGGACGTAACAACTCATCGAATGAATGATGCATGCAATTCCATGGCTTACTATTCACAGTTGCACGACTACGATTGGAACTGTCGCACCTCTTTTCCTCTACCCGTTGCCACCCTCGCGGAGCTACAGTGATCGATAAAGCAGATCTATTTGTTCGGATGCATCTAGTGGGGAAATATTGTAGCTCATCGTTTCTCTAGAGAAAACTGGGCGATCGTACGGATGTACTGCTAGGAGAGGCAGCCCCTGAAATTTTGTCAGGGTAAGCCGAGAAAAATTCTGCTTAATGCCCTTAATGGTCCTTCCGTCGCGTCGCTCCTCAAACTATTTACTGTAAACTATGTGGCTTTTAGTCGACAAACGAAATGTCCGATTGATTTTTACTTTTTACCAATGTATTCCTCGCGTAAATAAGAAAGAAAGGAGAATCCAAGTATTTCCTCGTTACGGGCCTGGGGGGATAGCCGGTTGGTGTAATTGTATCTATCGAGCAAACGCCTAAACTGCTCCGAATTTACTCGGTTCCGGAGAGGAGCGACTCTCATAGCTCCCGGAATAAGTAACGGGTCAACGACACACTTCCAGTTGATTTGATAGACTCCGTGAAAAA
Organism: Ectemnius cavifrons; assembly: GCA_964023945.1. Lineage (NCBI taxonomy): Eukaryota > Metazoa > Arthropoda > Insecta > Hymenoptera > Crabronidae > Ectemnius > Ectemnius cavifrons. The sequence goes on along the minus strand of OZ030377.1, from coordinate 41,336 downwards.
GATAGGTGATAGGAAATCGGAGAATGGATGGAAAAGCAGTATCTTGTAATACCTCGGAGGACTTGGGTCAGTCGGCAGAAAATGTGACGAGCTTCCAAAGGAAAAGGTGGAATGGAGTAAGAAGAGGGAGCGAGCGGAGCGCGTTCGATGGGGATGCTCGAAAGGAAAACCAATAAATCTGATCCTGCAGCCGTGCACCCACCGAGAAGAATGTTCGCCATTACCTTTCAGATAGGTGCGTTTTCACAGCCGGCACCGCCAAAATCTATGGCACTTCCACTCCCGGTGTACACACTATGTACTGCCTAGCACCACACCTACATACCTCTACCCAACTCACTCCAGCCGTTCCCAACTTGCCGATTCTTCTACGCCTTCATTCTCTCCACTAACATTCTCCAACAAACTCTTCTTTTTTATACTCATTACGCTATTACATATACATCTATACATATATCCGGCAACATAATCTATCTAGTCTCATCTATGCGCTATACACGTTTTGCGGGATTGCGGCTTAAGTAGTTGGGTGAGCAATTCATCAGTAGATGATTGCTTTATCGCTCACCTCTTGCTATATAGCAACATCCATGCGGCACCTGATATATCTATATGTATTGCCTACTATAGTATCTAACCCCTTTGAAGATACATGGTCTTATACATATTGTAGAAGAGGCCGACCAGAAGAAGAGCTGTCTCACTAAAAGAAGGAGCATCGAAAAATAGTGTTGGCCCACCATCGCATCGCTCGGTCAGTGAGGTGCTCATTATGGTATAGATACGTATCTATGTACTATACTATATCACTATACTATATCTACATATAGCCTAACGTATCTACCAGAGGGGAAGCTCGATTCAATCTAGATAGCCAACCAAGATTGCCGAGTATTCTTTTGGATGAGTATACACACGTGTTGGCTGATTTTCACACCTTACGGCCGAGCGAGTGGCGTCAGTTACAAAGAGATGCCGTGCGGGCGAAAGGCCGCGATAAATAACAGTTTGCACAAAGAGAGAATGAATTGTTTGTCCGGACGATACGCGCAGTATCAAGTGTAAACAGATATTAAAGGTTTATTTGCGCGATATGCGTGCTAATTCCTCTTTTCACAAACGTTTATGCGTACCACACACGGCCACGCGCCGCCGTCGCAGGACCATAGGTGTAGCTAGATACGAGCAGTAGCCGTATTTATCACGTACCTCTAATCCCTAGACATCATGCCCGGGCTATTCGCCATCATAAATTATAACTTATGGAACGGAACGATTATACATTTCGCTGGACTGGCACGCTGCACAGTTTCTCCTTAACGTATTCACCTCCGTTCTGGGAAATCTCTGACACTGAATAATCACCCGGTCATCCTCACCCCACGCCCCTCGTCCCTCGTCCCTCGTCCCTCACCCCTCACCCCTCACCCCTCTCCTTGCGTTCTCTTTCATTTAGTCCAGTCCGAGAAAAGTGTCGGCTTCCACTCAAAAAAATGAGGCTCCGGGAGGGCACTATCTAGCGTCCACCAACATAGTAGAATATGGACTGAGCGTAAAATTGTGTGGGTGGTTTGCAATTGCCAAGTGTCATTGTCGATACCGATTACTCGAATCATGTATCAATGCTACGCAGGTTATATCGGAACATTCGGCTCTGGAGTAGCCAAGCCATCGATAGTTGGAGACCCTTTCTAGCACTTGAGTAGAAATAAGCCAAGTTATTGGCTGGAAATATGAGACATTTTTCATTTGCCAAGTGCCAACCAACTCAGATAAGCGAGTGGCTAGTGAACAAAGGGCCCAAGTTCATCAGATGGTGAGTTCCAAGTGGAAAAGATGTGCAAAGAACCCTTTTGAAATTTAAATTCTTGCTAATGAAGCGTTCGCAATTTGCGACTACCCTTTCGTTCTGGCGAGCAGATGGAAATTGCACTTGATGTAAAATTTTGCATCGCCATATGTGCCGCTCTAGAAAAGTCAACGAAGAACTCGGTGCTGCTTGGCGAATCCGCTCGCTCCATCAGAGCTCTAGCAAATACAAAGGTCAACTTAAATCTCTGTAGCCGTTCTACAACATCCTAGCACCAATTCAAGTGCAGCTTTCCCTGCATCGAGGTTAAAGGGCACGGATTCGGCCGGACCCTCTAATCCAACCAACTGAGACCCCCTCGGAGCAGCTCTTTCCATTCTTAAAAGGACAATGCCAAATAGAGCTCTAGTCCAGCGGCTCCGATCATCCCTTGGATCGATGAGACTATCTAGATAAGCAGATAGATCAAGATAATCCTTTGGAAATCGATCGATAGCGATCATGCTCATCCTTTCTCTGCAGTTTCCGATTATGTAAGGGGTGGAATTCTCTTACAGGAATTGTCAGACTGTTTCATTGGAGGATAGTGGAGCACTTGGAAGAATCGATACGCCCAGCCAACTGAACCCTGTTCTAGGAAAGCCGAACAGCGAGTTACCTTCGAGTCTGCATTGCCTAAAAATATCTCTAATACCAAATGCATTTCTCTTAATCTCTTAGATTTCAGTGCAAGGAATAGAACGTTAGGGAATCACTATAGTTTCCTACCTTCTTCACTTTTTTCCATCTAATTCTCCATCTACATATCAACTGCATACAAGCGAAACATCAAGCGAAATTTCTCTCTTCATACAAGGTTGGAACTAATATTTGAGGGAATTGTATGTAGATGTAACTTGCGGGGCTAATTCAGTCAGTAACGAAATCCACTAATAAGGAACATTCAAACCACTGAACGATTTATATCGGTGAACATGCGCGTGTCGTTGAATCAGTGTACAGCTAGGTAGACGCGGGCGCGCGTTCGTGTGCGCACACACGTCCACGTAAAACCACAGAGGCACCACTCCACCTGTATTTGGATTCCCGAAAGCGGCGGAAATAGAGAAAATTTATGTCAAGCGCTAAAATCGTTGAATCTCGTGGCAAGTGACCCAGTTCCTTTAGCACTTGGTAACTCGGCCGCCTTGTCTCTCCTATTAAACGTAAACCGTAAACCGTAAACCCTAAACCGTAAACCGTAAACCGTAAACCGTAAACCGTTAACCGTTAACCGTTAACCGTTAACCGTTAACCGTTAACCGACGATCGGAGATCGGAGATCGATTGGGTTGTGCACAGATTTGGCAAAAGTACATCGTCGTTAATTAGTCCGTGGAAACCATTAGTATCCGCCTGTCGTCCACCGCATATTCCATGTATGCTTGATTACATCTCAGTAAGCATATCGATTCTGCTCCTACCAAAAACTCAGTAATTAAATCTGCTACAGGAAATGAAATAAATAACGTTTCTCAAGTAAATATGGACTCGAAAATTAATCAGGCCCACCAAAGTAGTATATCTGCCAAATTCCAGTTACAAGTATATGGTATACTAAATTTGCAAATACAATCGTTAGTGTCTGCCAGGTGTAATCAAGTAGACCGAACGACAGTATCTATGCAGTCGGTGGAAGGTAGGCTTGATCGAAATGGCGAGAATTTTCAGGAACATCTTAGAAGAAATATTCATCTGTTCCCTTTGCTCGGAAGCAAGACTAGTCTGGATAAAATGAGTGTATGTGGAGGAACCTGATGCTTGTGCGGGTAAAAAGATAAAAAACGAAGATATTCTCAAACGAAGAATCTTATTGGAGCCGGAGCCGCGATCTAAAACTGGACAAATTGACTTTCTTACGGTACTTTCTAGCATAACCACCCTCAAAACCAAATACCTACATCCGACTCTCGACAATCAGATATCAGTTGAAAATGCTCTCAATCTGAAATGACTCTCACTTACTGATTTTATCAGTTGGACATTGTTCGATCTAGGTAGCTCGCGACGAATCTGCAATAGCTGCAAATAGTGGGCTTTTATATTCAAATATGCACGCATCAATCAGTCTAATTCGAGCTATTCGAATCGAGGTTACCCTACGCGCTCGAGTCTCCCGAGCAGGCTAAAATTGGATCGACCGTCCCACCAACCATGAAATATGAACCATTGCTAAAAATAAGCCTGCCGTCATACGGCTACATAATGCATATTCCAATTATCTTTCACTGTTACCTGACATCTTCCCCCTTATTCCACCCCTTTTCCTCTCTTTGCGTATTACCTGCAATTATACATATTAGTATACTATTACAACAACTATCCCGTTTTCCTCTCTTTCCTTTTCAACCTCCCATCACCTCTGCCTTCCAACCTCTTACACTCCAAAACATTGAGATCACTGTGTCTCTGAAAATCATCGCCTTTCCACTTTCCAAAACTATCAGTCTGTTAATCTCAAAAGGCTTCTTACTTCCCGAATATTCCTCCACTATTATGTCCTTGGGTGGTGGACCCTTCTTTCTCGTCTACTGCGTCAAGTGACATTTGCGCCTACCCATTAAAGTTCGTGCAAACTGCAAACCTTCAGTTTCTCGAATTTCATCACTAACTTGACACCCTTGTCACATCGCTGTGGAAAACAGTGACAATCGCTGCTATATGTAACAGCTTCCCGCTCGGAAATGTAATTGCAGTCCGCGCAAGCTATTGTCGACCGATGAAATTTCGGCTTACGTTTCTAGTTACTGCATCACAGGGATTTCGCTGAAAAAACTGCAAAACGCTTACACTACTGTTATTATTATGGCAAGTGACCGAGAACTGGAAGAGGATATGCTTAAACAGGAGTCCTTTAAATGTGACTATCGGGATCGGCCAAATAAATCTTCTCTCCTTCCCTTCTCCATCTCGAGGACATAAGAGAGAAACATTCAACTAAGGTGTCTTCACGTGCGACACTGTCAGAGACAACCAGTGAAGTATCTATCTACATAGATCTCCTTCGAAGAGGTGCTAGGCCAAATCAGTTGGCGTGAATCAGGCATATCGTGTGTAAATTGTTGATAAACTAGAAAATGACAGCAAACTTATGCGGTCCATGGCAAGCAATAAATCGATAGTAGAGCTACACGGCTTTTCGACTCGAGTACAACGCGCTCAAGTATGAAAACAAATGAGAAAAAGTCTTTTCAGACATAGAAAGGCAGAGATTCCGAGAATCCTATTGATTCTCGTCAGTCGGGATTGCACTAAACTCCGAAAGATATTGATCCGCCGTTTGCAACATTAGTCTGCTCGATGTCTATCTACACTACACGCTTAGACCAGTAGGTAGGAATGTCACCGAGAATTCCAAAGAAAACTTCAAAACGGCTCTTTTCAATCAAAGGACTAACTCAATTTAAGATGAGTGCTCGGAGTGCACTGCAATCGCAGCTCATTTAGCATGATACGGCTTCAGAATGACTTCTACTATCTAGGGAGACAGTCGTTGTTTTCTTCACACCAGATTTATTCGATTAAAGATAACTGATCGAGTCGGAAGGTATGAATGATACTTATGCCGACTGGATCTAATGCAATATGCTGTATTTCTGCTTTTCTCATTATTTATCGAGCCTGACTTTGCTGCATTATTATCTGCCACTGTTTGCAATTTTAATGGATCCGAGAAGAGAAGCTCCAATATACTCCGAGTGACTCGCGAAATATGTAAGAACGAACTGGAACTCTTACTCAAGAATCTGTTAAGTGGAAAGGGGGGGTTACGGTGAGAAAGCCTGGCTATTATGTTCCTCGTTTCCGAACACAGTGTATGTACATCGAAAGTGGCTAAGCACAAAAGACTAAACTAAGCTCTCTAACAATAAAATGTATATCTACCTCCTTTCACTCTCTTGCACTCCACCAGTTATAGCTATGCGCGTTACCGAATGACGGTTTCAGGAATAATGGCTGAAATTCGGCAGGCTGACGAGCCAGTAATGAAATAGTCAGCCGTTAAGCCATGTTGATCGACCGGCTCCGTATTGTTTAGTGCGTGTGTCAGTCAGTCAGATCAGTCGACGAGGATTTATGCACCATCGAAAAGAAGGTAGAGGCTGGGGCCAAAAGTTGGCATTCGCATGGTGAGAGCTAAATTTCGCAATTACTGGTAGCGGCGGCGGCGGCGGCGGCGGCGGCGGCGGCGGCGGCGGCGGCGGTGGGCGCCTCTCTCTTGATCGAGTAGCATGCTGCGGTTTTCCGAATTTTTGCGAATACATATTTCCGAATCCTAGCTGTACGGATCAGCAGCAGCGGCGAACCAACAGAATTTATGGCAAGCCGGCCATCGGCTGCTTACGTAATAAATATCCGTGGCAGGGAAATTATTTATTTGCATAGCTAACAGTTAAAACGCCAAGCCGTTCATTCTCCCTACCTCCAACGTCACCCGCTGGACCCCCCTAGCTCGATGCTATTTTTCAACCCGGCTTTTCCTCTATACAGCCTACTGGTATTCGGTATTATCTGCCTCGTGGCACGTTCTTCCAATTGATTTTTGATTTTTAGTTTTACAGATATACATGTGCATATACATAGAACGCATGCACACATCTATTACCACTACCACTAATGTACAGGGTGAGTCACTTGCCTTTTAATCACCCCCTTTACACTCGAGTTCCAATTATTTCCATTATTGGTACAATTTGATATTATAAATAAATGTCAGTGCGTGGAAAAGACACGGTAAATACTCCTTTATATTAAAATTACTCAACACCGTATAATTATACCATTTTCAACGGCCTGTATCCATCATTGGCGATTGAAAGGCAAGTGAATCACCCTGTACATAGATATAGTGGATGTCGATAGTAGTGAGCTAAATGAATTCTTGGATACTAGATGTCGCGCAAAACTCTCGTTCAACGCAATTCTCATTCATATATTCGGGGAAGGGGAAACCACCGGGAAAAATATCTGAAAATGTGGTCGAGGAGGCGCAAGGTGCACTCGTCTGAATCTATCGGACTGGAATGTCTGTCTGTATGTATGTACAACGGTCAGATAGTGAGATCATCGATCGCATACACGATATCCTATACAGATAGAGCCTGATGTTCCCCTAAAATGTTCCTTCTCCTGGTAATTTTGCTAAGAAGCCCGAGCGGGATTGGATGTCAACGGAGAGTGTTAACCCGATAGAACTCCCAATTCTCGGCCAATCTCTCGAGACTATAATATGGCTATCCCCATGGCTATCACCATTCCCCGTTTTCTTTCAATCAAAGTACCGCCCCTTTTATAACTATCTTTCATAGCTATAGAGTAGATAGGACATCTACATCTTGCTACACCCAAGATCTTTCTTGAAGCGCATTACTTATCTCGCCTCGCGAAAGAGACTGGATCAAGCGTATAGTGTTTGGATGCGTCTGGTCCAGAGGAAGCTTTGTTTTATAAAGGTAGGGAGATCTCGCCCAGGGAGATCCATATATTCTCTAGCCTCGTTGGCTAGGAGTAGATGTAGATTCACTGATATTACGGAGGGACGCGTACGGTGAATGGTCTTTCCAGATGGAGATGCATCGGAGATCGGAGACCGTCCGAGACTAGAGAATGGAGAATGGCTCCGCTTCTTTGTTAAGGTATCCAGTCAGAGTTGTTGTTTCCTGGCCCGTGCCTTCACACTCGGCCGACCACGGCGAGAGCTCAGATAGCGGATAGCACTGGCCCCACCGGAAGTTGTAGCTCAGGGGCTAGCCCCTGTAGCCCCGCACGCTCGTTAGAAATTGTTCACAACCAGACCTTTCAGTCTTCAAGCCCTCCAGCAGCGCCCACCGTCACGCTTTCTCTTTCGTTTCTACTTGTTGCACACGTGGAGAAATCGAAATTCTCCAAGACAGAGAATCCTCCCTCCACGTCCCTCTGCCTTCTTTCGCTAGTACACACCAAGCCCAGCCGACACTTGTCTCTCGATCCTCCCTCCCATTCCGTCCCACCCATCTACCATCAAGGCCAAAGCCGAAGGATCTTCTCTCAGCTATAAGAGAGTTAGCTTTCAAACATTTTCTTGCCAATACTTTACCAACCACACACCCACAGAAGTAGATACCAAGTACGTATAATACATATACTACGTACTATAGTAGATTAGCTATTAATGCACGATTCACAGGGGCCCGCCCTATACGCGGGTAAGCTCTTTTTTCCAAGATTTCAGGCCCTCGGGGCCTTTGCTCAGAGACATTTCATTCCTTTTGGCCGCTCCATCCAGTAAGGCTCGGACCTCGGACAGACTAGCCCTCGTACTACATAGATACATATAGCGCCCGGTTAGTGCACCTTCCTTCCTATCTTTCCACAGCAATCGACTAACAATCAAAGATACACAGTTGCCTAATACTACTGGGGCAGACTCTCGTTTCTACCTTTGCAAGTGCAATAACTGGTTGGAAAAGAAAATGTCAAAGAGGTTACTGTAATAGTGGCACTAATATCGTAGAGAGCGTATGGCAGAGAGGAATTTTTATTAAGCGGCGGCGCGCATTCGAAAGCCAGATGGAAAGGAACAATAAAAAAATCCACTCGAAAATCGATGGCACTTGACGCAGTCAGAGACGAGTGGTATGAAATTCAAGTGATTTCACAATTTTAGCCGATCAAAATTTCCTTGCTCATGGCGTTTTGTCATTTCGAAAAAGCCGACCATTGTTACGGTGTCCGCGTCGCGCGTTGATCTACAATATGCTGTTGACCATAGTATAAGCACCGCACCGATAACACGACTCCCGAACGCTCCCTCCCACTACTGGCTAATCGACCAGACAGCAGTAATGCTCCTTATCCATTGAAAAGTTTTATCAATTCGCAACGACTCTCTACATACTACATATAGAATAAAAGTACCAATCGAAAGAACGGTATCCAGCTTCAATTATCTTTAAACAATATGTACAGTCCAGCACTACTTACAATTAGATTTGCTTTATGAAGGTTAAGATTTTGCTAATACGCATATCTGCAAAAGCGCCTAAATGACCAAGAACAATCATGGGAAGCCAGGGGAGCTCAGTATATTGAGATAGGTAGTTTATTTAAGAAGCACGGACACCGTCATTAATTTAAGATTCCTTGCTCCACTTGACGCATTCGATAACGCAGAGAAAGTCACGTTTACCCACCCAGAGCATCCCTTTCCTGAGCTCGGTGAAATCTCAAATTAATCAGGCTATAATTACTTTGCTCATTAACTGCCGACGCAATTTGCTTCCTGAACATAGCTCAGAATGAGAAGCCTAAAGTGAGCTATGTGCATCCACTACCAATGCAGCCTCCCAATTGGTGATAGAGATTGTACTTCAATTCTAAATAATCATTAGCACTTATTAACTGATGAACGATCAACTCTCTACAGAGTACAGACATACCTATGACTGACAACCAAGTGAATGGGAGCTCATATGAATGATTAGTATTGAAATAATTAAAACAATTGAGAAGCATCATCAGACCGTTAAAATAAAATGGAGTATACCCTATCTAGTTACGGCATGCGGACTGGGACGGATTTGACCATATTGTTTCCGAATCCCTGGGGGAGCAATACCTTTGAGAAGCACCGCTCTCCTGATATGCGTCCGCCAAGTATTTGTTATATGCAGTATCTACATAATATGTATATGTAGTTGAGCTTGATACTAGGCAGAGCACGTTCCTGGGCCTGGCTCTCCTATATTCATGAGGAAGTAAAGAAAAAGCATCTGGTAAGGTTGGAGCGTCTAATCAAGGATGGCCGTTGGGGCTGGCGCTGCTGGCTGCTGGATAGTGAATGGACCGATGGGGATGGGGGCGCGAACGTGTCAGTGGAGCAATCAGAAGCAGGGTAACTCCTAAGGTCGCCGTTCTAGGGCTTCCGAAAGTTATTAGGAGTAATTACGGCGGTCCATTCGGACGCATCAAACAGAGACAAACAGAGGCGCAATCCCTAAATTGGAGCGTACTGCCGTCGCGTCGTATCGCGTCGCCCCTGTGCCGCGCTGCCGACTGCGCGGAGAGTTGTTGCCTGTTTGTAAATGGCGAAATACTGCTACACATAAAGTTCAAGTCGGGCCTCGGAAGCCGGGACGTGTCCCTCGGTACATTCTAGACACGCGCTATTATCTCCGCCGGAACCGGAAGTATACTCCGCTGCTCACCCACCTGGTCCTTCCGTCGCGCTCACGTGCTGTCATCTCTGTCGAGCGGCCGCATTGCGCCGCGCCGCGCTACTACGCGTTGCGCCCATTCCATCTGAATTAATTTTCTTACTTACAATTACCGCCCCGTCCCTTTTCTCCATTCCAGAGCTCTGCACGCGTCAACAACACTTGGAGGCCTTAATGCACACCTTCAAGCAAAACCCTCATCTTTCAGTACAGTTTTATCATCACGCGCTTGGTAAACACATTACTCGCATCGCTCTAATCTCTCCATTAGCAATGCAAGCAAACCTTGGTGGCAGATCAATGCGCCAAGTATTGGACGGGGATCGAAAGGGACTGGAATGTTAATATGAAAGGGTGGAGAAGTTTTCACGTCGAAAGAGCGAGTCCGCTCTAAGGGAAGTTCCGGCAGTATTCCTCTTCTGTGCAAAGTGCTGCTTTGCCTGATCGGTTAGGTTTAGGTGGTAACTCCGGTTGGTGATAGGTGAATCGTTTGCTCTCTTTCACTGGGCATTGCCGAGTACCGAGTACATATATAGTATGTACTCTGCTCTGTTCCCTGTTCTGAGCGCGCTGCATCACTCTACCCTCTACCCCGCTTCCTGCCTGTCTTTACCTCTGCCTCTGCCGACTGCTTCTGCTTCTGCTTCTGCTCCACTGGTGGTCACTGGCTTCTGCTTGTCCGATGCGGCCACCACGGAACGGGGAGGGAGGTGTACGGACGTGTGCGGACGTGTGCGGACGTGTGCGGACGTGTGCATACGTGCTGAGTAGTATAGAGCGCGCGGCTCGGCGTGTTTTCATGCGGTTTCCGTGCAGAAACTATCTCCAGTGGAAGACGCAAAAGCCGAAATGAGCTCCGGCATTAGCTTGAATAACGAGGCGAACCGAATCCGGACTGAATCTCGTTAAATCCGAGAGCAAAGATACTTTTTGCCTTCGCACCTAGTGTCTGCCTGATTCGGAACCGACATTTCCAAGCGGCCTTCTTCCTCTCGTTCACTCTACTTCTTGTCACTACTCAACACTTTCTTCATGCCGCTTCATAGTACATACATACTATAAGAAGCGGCGATAATTTTAGCTCGAAGAAGCACCTATCAGAGTTAGTACCAGGATACCAAACGAAATAGACGCTCAGCGTATGGGACGCGCATTGGCGCCGCACATCCTTCCAGGCCGGTGCGTAGGATTAGAGGACGAGGAGGGCTTGGTCTCTTTTATGTCGGTGTACAAACTACATCGACATTATACTAGTATATCTACACGGCTTTGTGCACTGGAACAATATCCGAAATGCGATCTAAGCAACAGATCCAAGGGCTAAGGCGTTTCGGCTTGATCTCTCTGTAATCCAGCGGAGGAATGCAATAATACGATATCTCAAAGCTTAACGACGAGAACCTTGATGAAACCTGACAATTAAAGCAAAGCACACCGGAATGATGCCAATGCACATTGACTATTCGCGGGGAACGCTTGCCTGATTTTCTCTCCCGACCCAGAGAGATTCCGGCATTTCCCCATTTCCACTATTGCAACACTCTCTTATTATTAGTGGCTGGTGGCTTCTGGATACAACCTGCCCAGACGTTAAACATATCTCGACATGGCGCTAGGAAAATCTTACAACAAGACACTGCACCACTATTACCAGATTAAAGATTTCAAATATTTCAGTGCAGTATTACTCATCTCTACCCCGGAAACTAGTGCTGAACCTATTCTATCAAATATCCACTTGCTTTGCCTTCAATAAAACATTCTTAACAAATCGTTTATCTCTTTCTAATTGCAAGGAAAGCCACAGAGAAACAGACGCTCCTATTACCACTCCTTCACCACTTTTTATATTAAACAGCACTACCCTGGACGACCGTCGTCATCCGATTATCGTTTCTGGCGATCGCCACAACCTCTTTAACTTTGGCTACACACGTGCGCGCGCGCCTATACGCGCTAATTCTCTCCACAACTTTCATGCAAGTATGCACGATAACCCACCTGAGCTCGATGGAGAAGCTTGGATTCAATCACGCTCATGTGTACCCCTAAGAAATATAACATACTACAAATACTACCTTAAGTGGCTTAATATTTTTCGCTACGAAACCTTCCTTTTATCGCATGTACTACCTATCAGTGCTGAGTCTACACAGAAAGAGAGAGGGGGGGAGAGAGGGGGGGAGAGAGAGAGAGAGAGAGAGAGAGAGAGAGAGCCTGATAAAAGTCAAGTGTAAGGCAAATGCCGGTTAGAGACTAAAGAGTGTGAATGCGCACTGCCAGTCTTATCGGTGTGCGTGTTCGATCTCAGAATGTCGTTTATTATCAGCGAAAAAGTGGTTGCGCTCACTCTCCCACGACTCTCAATCTGACTCTGAACCGAATCGATGCAGAGGGGGAGGAAAGTTGTGGCCAGTAGGGTGTGGTGGCATAGTGGCGTATAGTATACACATGCATAGTAGTATAGCAGGATGGCCGCTACACCGCGCCGCCGGCACCACCGTTTTACCGTTTAGAATACACCTCGCTTGTCTGAAAAGGTGAGTCTTCCGGTTCCGTATCAAAGGGAACCCGAGCGGAAATGCTCGGTATAAAGTATTTGATCCTGCCTGCTTCATGTCCCTCAGTAATCCTAGTAGGCTGCTACACCAAAAGGTAATTAAATAACCTGACGAAGTAAAAATAGAGAACCAGTTTGAATCTTCGGTAGTTTCTCCTGCTGCAACGAAACGCATATCACTCTGTTCCGACATGCGCCTACATACGTATGTACTTACATCGTTATACATATTTAATACTGATGTATTTTGTACGTACCTTTCCTCTCGGAATAACAAAGGAGGCAAACAATACTCTACTGGATTATACTATAATAGTGGAATATTGCATTACTTTTGTACCGGGGAAACACCGTAATACAACACACTGTGCACTTTCTCCTTCCTACTTCCCTTTCAGAAGAGTAAGGCAAAGATGAGACAAAGCTCTGAAAGTAGAAACTGGAAAGACGCGAGTGCCTTTATCGATGACATTAATTAAGTTACGGATTAAGGAAGTCCGTGTCCATGTGAGGCCACATGGCGCACCTCGTTACACCGAGCGATCTCAGCCGAACTCCCATTTTCCACCCTGCCTTCCTGCCGTGCTACCCTTAACCCCTCACCCCTCAGGAGCTAACCCTACCCATAGTACGCAGACTTCCCTACTCATTGCTCACTTTCTTCACTCCTAAAATACACACACAAAGCTAGAAGCGATTTATAAACGCTAAAGAAAATCACACGATGCTCTTTAAGCGTTGGAGGAAAAGGATGGACTGGTTGTATGCGTGTAGTATGTACGGCATGGCATGGAAGAGTAGTGAATGGAGTGGCCGAGCTGGGTCACGGCAGAATGGGAAGCATTCCGACGCTACCTTTCGACCAGGTGGAACGCTCGGCTGCTTTTTGATCGACGTGAAAACCTCAAAGCGGTAACAAACACCGACATATGGTTCTTGTGTATAGCTGTGTGCCCCCCCCCCCCCCTCTTTAAACTTCAGTGCAATGCAATCCAGTCTCACGGCACTAGAAGATACAAGAATGTGACATTTGCCGTTGACTCTAGTAGAGACCGACCAGCAACTTGTATTCTCTTACTTAACTTTATTGTTGATGGCTGGCTCGGCGCACCTTTTCAATAGATATACACTATTTGCGAGGTTTTGTCGGGTCGCGTAAAGCAATGACGCGCGGTGATGAAGGGTGGTGGGCGCATTAATGAGGAAGCAAGTATTTTCACGGATATCTGAGGATACTCCATACTGCCAGTCAATTTTAGAGAAACGTCAAATGAGGTTCGATTCGAGGGATGTCCAATATGTCGAGCCATTGTCTGCGTTTGCATGCACGCACTTGAGGAAAAAGGGTCTGGCAAGCCCAGTGTGCCTCGACTCCATCCATACAACGCCAACGATAAATTAATACGTCCTCTTATTCACGCTATCCTCTGCTAAAGCGCGCACTCAGCCCACGAGAGAAATTAGTGAGAGCCCAATCCAATGGCATCTACATTCCGATTTCAGTCGATTTTTCAAACGTTTTCATGCTCCACACTACCAAACTATAGGCCTTTCATTATTTCCACATCATCACTAATCGCTGCTATGCATAATACTGCCTGCCCTTTTGTCAAACAAGCATATCTCATTATTTTGCATGGGTTTATTGTTGAATGAGTATAAGAGAGGCGGGCTTGCTTTGGGCGAAATAAATTAATCGAGTGTAACATGTTGCACTAAATCCCTTGTTCTAGTGGCATTCTACATATATTCAGCAAGTTGAAGCTACAGCGGTGATAGAAGCATTTCCTTCCGGCAACAAATAGCTGCGGCCCTTTTTTACTTTGTACTTTGTTATCACATACTCGGTAACCTGCTTACGTAAAGGAAATGCAAATAAATGAAAATTCCGTACGCATCCAAATGCACTGTGCCAGCAACTTTATAAATACCACGAGCTACCGCCACCTTTCCGCTTCCGCGTGCTTACCACTTCTCTCCTCCACACTATCCTACTCTTACCATTTCGTGCGCAATTGTTCAAGATATCATCAACCCTCTGCCTACATGTTCATTAACTGGCTAATGCAAAATGAGAACGAATCCGCTTCTACCTTTAGAGACTTCTCCATTATTGTCAACGAGATGTCCAACGGGATACGGCGTGCTCTATCTATGTTTATAGTATACGCGGATAGTACAACAATTACTCCGCAGCCATCCAGTTCGAGGATGATGCAGTATTCAGTCACTGTATACATATGTATGTAGCTCCAAACAACTTGGGATAGCAGTAAAGCCTATTAACGTTCCTATTATTCTCTATACGTGTCCAAATCAATTGGGTACATACGAATGTAACTGTTGAGTCTGTAGAAAGAGAACAGCCATCACCCACTGGCACATACCTGCAACAAAAACAAACAGGTGAAGGTCGGACACACGATCCTCAGAGACTTGTTAAAGGAAGCGTTCCGAAAAATGAATCCGGCAGAAAAGGACGTCGTAATGAAATGTTGCGGGGCTTTTCTAAAGAAAGCGCGTACGAGAAAGGGAGAGAGCATGATGGCACAATAGGGGGATGGATGTGCAGGCGCAGGGCTTGTAACTGCCTCAGATCAGACACGCTTCGTCTAGCTAGAGCTAGAGTGTAGAGACTGTAGAGTGTAGAGGGCACGGCACTCGGCTCTCGGCTCTCGGCTCTCGGCTCTCGGCTCTCGGCTCTCGGTACTCGACACTCGGCTCAGTTTTTCTTCAATATTTCGAGAGGCGAAATTGCAGAGGTGGACGTGACCCAACTGCCTTATTTCCAGTTGAAAACCATACCTCGCGAATCACGTCGTAAATTACAAGTCTCTTGGCCACCCTGAGGAACGCTGCTTCCCTCGTTCGGATACACCAAGAGCACCAAGATCAAATGACAAATAAGAAAAATTGGTGCAATCCACGCTCCGCGCTTGCCGCTTGCCGCTCGGAATTCTGGCAAAATTTGACCAATACACCAACCAACACGATGCGAAAAACTTGGGAAAACCCTTGTTCTTCCATCCCAGCAGAACTAAACGAGCATACCCTTAAAAAAAACGGAATGTCCAGCGAAAATCCGCTCTGATAATACTCTTTGCACCTTCCCCCATTATTACTCAATAGTTCTCGCCTATAATACGGTTCTACCTTGGTTTAAAAAGAGAATTAAACCTGACAACAAAACTAGACAAGTAATATTTCATATTATACACATACAGTTTATACAAAAACTGGACAGCCTATAGTGTTTCTATTTTTTTTCGATTGACATGTTGCGTGCATAAGAATGAAAAAAGGTATAATATGTACACAGTGTTCCCTTTGTTTGAAGAGAAATCTGCCACAGGAGAGTCAAAAGCCCAGGCTGTGCGATACAATTTGGAAGTAATGTTTCACGCTCCGTGTTACGTTATTGCTCGCTGGCATTATTCTTCAAATATAAGAGATGTATTGAAAAAAACTGTGTGATGCACATTGAAAACTATTGTGCTGCCATTTCAAAAGAATGTGCTTCCCGATTCAATGGTGGTACTGGATTAAAATGTATTTAAGAGAAATTGTGTCAACACCTAAACGGACGTTTCTATCACGAGAGAAAAGGTGGCAGGCGCCAGGCGCCAGGCGGCAGGCGGCAGGCGGCAGGCGGAAGTGGCAGGGGAAGGGGAAGGGGAAGGGAAGCTGGAGGAGCACGGAAGAGAAAAGAGATGAATTTCGCGAAGCGCCAGGAATAAATCTCTTAAGCTAGGCTTTCTTTCCTCCCGCTCATCTGATTAGGAGAGCTCTCTAGGAACATTAATCAGAGAGTGCAATCTTAATTACAGATTCTTATCGTACGGAGGATTCTCGTTCGTGCATACTGTTTACATTCTTCAGTCAACTCACCCGTCTACCTGACACGACACCCGCACTGTACCTTTACCGCGCGCAGACACTATTCATTACTCTACTATCCTCTACCCGCTGCGCTGCGCTGCGCCGCGCCACCGCCTTCACCACCGCCACCGGCTCCGTCTCCACCCTACCCAATCCACATTATCCACTAGATTCTCATACACCTCACATTACGCACCTTATGCATAATCTGGCATTCGAGCTCGACTGAAATGGCCGCAATACAAAACTGCTAAGATACAGAGTGTCTCCACACCCTTATTAATCCGCCTTCTTACACCAATACCAATTTGGGGAAAAATGTCAGCGACGGCAACGGTGGGAAGGGATGGCGTATGACCCCCCACTGGTCCCAGGCGTCATCAAATTATCCCATTAAAAATCCTGTCTTTTGCAAACTTTATGTACTAGCCAGTCAACTTTCTCAAAGGTACGCGATTTGCTAATTATGTCAATGACCAAGGGATATCGTAATAAACTGAGTGGCAAGTTAATATTTTGCCTGCGTGACGTGTAAAATCATTGCTGGCATCGCTTTGAAAGTTTGAACGCAGAGGGCAGAGGAGCAACGCGTATCAGCACTGTAGCTGTCGCCAGTTCTACTAATAGAGCCTGGCGTTAGAGTCAGCAGGTAGGAGAAATTTACGGATTAATATGTTCTCGGAAACAGGGAAACCAATATCGAGGAGCAATATAAAGTTCGCAAGCGGCCGAGCATACGTGGTGGCCTCTCTCTGTACGTAGGTATGTAAGTATGTATGTATGTAGATGTAGGCGAGACGAGCAGACTCGTCGCGAAGGAAGGAGAAAGAGGGAGAGGTTTTGGGAGGAAGGGTAGTGGTGGGACAGGGCTGCTAGCGGGATAACTGATTGTGAGACTACTGAGAGAGTGTGATCCTTGGAATGAGAATAGGAAAGGGGGAGCGAGAACCGAGAGGCTCCTCGCGCCTTCATCCCCCAAGCATTGAGCTGTGTTTACCAGCAGGGGTTTCCCCGAGTTTATTCAACAGAACGATCCGTAAATCCTCTTATGGCGCGCCTACACCCTACACCCGGACCAATCATTTTAATCTGTAACCCTATAGGCAGGAAGCCCTTGGTGAGGATACCTGAAAAATCAGCGCTATCGCCCTCCATCTTCCTCTACCCGAAACCTTTTTTCTCAAGAGCAGCTTCACTCGTAACGCGAGAGCCTTCGATTTCCATCAAACGAGCCTTAATAAGACTAACGATAAGCCATCAGCCACCAGCATTAATCCATCGAATCGAACGCAGACAGCGTCTATTTCATGAATCAGTTCCGTCCAAGTGGGCACAAGCCCATCTTCATCCAGTCCTTGTTCCAATCTCCCAAGGGATAATTGTTGAAAATCGAACAAGATAGGACAATCACTTTGCTAGACGAGGAAGCAATGTTTATTGATATCCGGCATGGCGTCGTGTTTCCTTACCGCCTCATTGCCATTCTATCACCGTCTAATATTGCGTGCTCCGCCCGATTAAAAGTCTTATCTCGTAATGGATTCGACAACGTTCACTAAATGTCAGCACGCGAATTGAACGGATATCACCATAGGAAGCCATGTTCTCAATACGCGACAGTTGTGTTGGATTACGAGCCCGCGTGAGCAGGAAACGATAGCTGCCACGCGCCTGGCAAGAGAATCTCCATAAGTGATCTCTGCCATCCTGCACCTATACTACATCTACCGCTCGCACTACTGCGCCTTTCAATCTCGCCCAGGCGAGCAATTGTACGCATACTCACATTATTGTTAGCACAGTACCCAAAAGAGTATGAAATCCATCCCAGTCGCCTAAGACAGTATGAATTAGAGAGAGAGAGAGAGAGAGAGAGAGAGAGAGAGAGAGAGAGAGAGAGAGAGAGAGAGAGAGAGAGAGAGAGAGAGAGAGAGAGAGAGAGAGAGAGAGAGAGAGAGAGAGAGAGAGGGAGAGGGAGAGTACACGCATCTACGTGTACATCGGGGAAATAGGAATCACTTCTCCCGGCAGCAATAGGAGCTGGGTAGACTCGACCAAGAGACATCGATTCCAGTTTTCCCAAATCGCGCCTTGCATTTATTGCGTGCCAGGGGCTTTCATAGAAAATGCTAACTTTTCTCAGAATGCTAAAACTGTCAAATACAATTGAACTGATAGATGTAGATATGTATTTAGGTAGGCGCGCTGCAAGGCTGCTGCGATGATCCTATACTATCTATGTACATATGTATCCATGTATAAGCATGCCTGCACTACCGCTTCAAAGTTGCCGAATGCAAGTACTTGCTGAGAAAAGTTTAGTTGACACAGCTGTTAACATAATTAGTAACAGTTTAATTAGATGCGGATCTAGACTAGACCTAGAGTAGTTAGCGGGAGTTTACATGTGCATTTATTTGCTATTTCTAGGAAAGCGCACCACCATCGGATCGGCCATTCAGTCCTCTCCATACTTATAACAAGCTAACCAAGAGTTTTGGCAGCAGAGGGCTCTGCCTGGATAATCACAGATACAATTAAAAAGCCATTCCATTTTCAACGATCCAATCCTTTTACAATGCTCATTACATCCTGCTCCGTATTCATTACGCTGATTGATTCCTGGCCGTTTGTCGCGAAGCTCGAGAGAAATTGCTATTCGAATATTGCAAAACACGAGGACGAGCCTCCTTTAATTGAAATAGCAGCATTCGCTACAGCGTCATAATTATCTGACGATTAGAGCCCCATGAACAATCACCTTTATCATTGGCTTTATCATTGGCTTTATCATTGGCTAATAATCGAGAGATTAGGGAAAGGGCAGGAAGTACGAGCTAAGAAATGTACATATTTATTGCAGCAGTAGCCGCATGGAAAAGCGAAAGCTGAAAGGGAAGCGCCAAACACGTTGTTGCAATGTACATATACATATTGAACGTGAGAAGGTCCCTTTATCGCCCTTTTAACCCTCTCGTTGGGCTGTCCTGCATCCTGCATGTACCAGTGACCGCATACAAGGGATTTCTTTTTCTTTGACTATCTTTCGAGATTGCATTCTGCTTGATGGTCGAACATTGCTCCGATAGCGGAGGACAGTCAGTCATCGACAGCGGCAACGACATCGAACTTTACAAGATCTTCGTTCTCAGCGCTTGAATAAAAGGCTGGAAGATTTAAGTGAGTAACGGTGTGTGGGCCAATGCTGCCAGATGGCTTGCAACGAAAATCCGCTACTCCGCGAACCTTTCTCTTTCCGCCCGTGCAGGGCATGGAAGCGGCGGTGGCGGCTGCGCCTTCCTCCTTGATCACTACCCTCGCTATTTAACCTCAAGGTTATCCTAGCCGAGGTACAATACTTGCAGTATGCAAAAAATGCACTCGTGTCACTTATCTCAGGCTCTCTGCTCTCCTCCCATCTCTTCCCGGCATGCTCTTCAAACATGTCCTATTCCACCTATAGTATATACTATACGTACATATGTATGTATGTATCTATCCTACACCACAATTCCTCATCAGCGGGATGTTTCAACATTTCATCAAGTTGCATTGCTCTATCCACGCCCGCCGCAATATTACCCCCCACTTAATGGCTACCTTTACCTTCGACTGGAGTATACTTGTTTCACTGCATTATTTACATGTTGCTGGATGAAAATAGTGTATCGAGATCTATCTATTGACCTTTACGTTTCGGTATACTCAAATCTGTGATGATCCGCCTGGAAATCACAGACTTTCCTCTCCTTAAACTTAGATTTCGCGGTGACGGCATAAAGTTCTGTCGAGCTTCTTGAACAAGTACAAGTTCACCATTTCGAAGCATGCGGCGAGTATCCAAACCTCGGGGTTAAGTAGCTTATTTGTGGGGCTTCGCGTTCAGCTTGTAAAAAAACACACAGACTCAACGTCAAAGCCAGCGACGCACTCGACAAGGGTTTCAATCAACGTTCCCCTGTTATAAGAGTAGGGAGAGAGCACCAGATCGGTATAAGTGTGACGTGACATCACAGCACTCCTGGTACGCTGAAGCCATACAATTCATACGACTCATGGAACCCATTGAACAACAGAGAGAAATAAAACTCTCAAGTTCCGTCGAGCGCGATCTCCACAAAAGGCAAAAGGCATATATCTATTGCCACTATTCCGGCCTTAGTGACTTTGACATATCTTCCGCAATTCATTCTTCAGCCTCTGGCATCTAGTGCCATCAGTTTGACAAGTCGCCCGCGATAAAAATCAAAATAGATTCTTCTAAAAGTCGAATAGCATCCATTCACCTTACTTAGTCCAGCCTGTTTTATGCATAGAGCCCTACAACAAGTTGTCTCAGGTTTCACCTTTTAATGACAACTTTCAAGCTCGTATTAATATTGAACCAACATCTTCTGATTAGAAGGTACACACTGCTCACATTCTTTCTCTACTCATTGAGGCGTATGTGTGCTTAAGTTTCGACGGTGACTGTTATTCGTGTGCGCGAGACTGCTGCCGGCCGCGCGGATAGATTAGGTTGAAAGCGTGCTTTCCCCGTGCTTCGCGTTCGGCGATGGCATTTCCTGGTTAGAACAGATCTAAACGACACTCGGTGCGCATGTCGAACGAACGTTGGGCCGATATTGCGCAAACATTGATCTCCATTAGCCCTAAATTGGATCCGTTCTAGTCACCGCGACGCCGACGATACCGTGCGCACACTCCCAAAACCGAGCTCAACATTATTTACCGATAGTATGCAGTATTACTGCTAAATACAGGCAAAGGATGTTGCTCCCGATCCCGAAAATCAGCTAAACCATTCCGACAGTGAGCAACCAAACACCAAACTCGTTTTAACCTGCCGCTATTTACCCACCCTACTTCCCCGCCCCCGTTCTTTTACCGCCCAATGCATTGGTGTATGGGAGACGCGAGCCATTCGATCCCCTAATCAGTAAAATCCAAGTCAGAAGCCTAGAGCGATCTTGAATGAATTCTCTTCGGAAAGAAACGTTTCTATTCGATCAGAGATCTCTTTTTATCCTCGTCCACGAAAGCGAATAGATACGCTCATGCCTCTAGACGATACGGATGTTGTCCTTTAAAGGTTAATCACTGTCTTGCACTTTGCGGCCGTTTGCGTCTCATTGGCGAGAGTTCTGGCTTAATCGCGCTTTTCCGTGACACAGACCAAGTAGACGACACATAAAAATATGTGCATGTACATGTTTACCTAACTGTTTAGTCGCTTACCAGTTGTACATACATATGTATATGTTTAATAAATCGGGAATATGTACGTGAAATGCATTGATCGCACTAGTTTCGCAGTGAAACGAGCGATGATTTGGTGTCACGGGAAGAAGCTTGCGTCGAAAAGCAGGTTCGAAAACCTAGGGACAATTTCCCAAGTGGTAGATAATAGAGAGAAGCTCCAGCGAGCAGCAATTCCGTTAGCCAGCCAGCAGTAACATGGACGATAGGGTAGAAATTTTGTGCCAAGTTATCGAAACGTTTAAAATTGAACCCGGCAAGAATATACGAGCTTGCGTGGATTTGAGCAAATATCGGTGATCCACGAACGCATGTATACATACATAGATATATGCGCCCGATCAGGGGTTTCATTGTAAAGCTTTCGGCCCTCGTTTTTCATTCGAAACGAAGGAGCGCTCTACGTGTCCCGGCCGTGTATGTAGTGTACGTCCCTCCCTCTCCCCCTCTCCCCCTCTCCCCCTCTCTCCCGATCATCGCGGCATTCCACCCCCCAACCCTTTTCGCTCAACCGTTCGTCCATCTACACTCTACTCTACTGTCTATGTCCACGTACAACAGAGATGGCCGAGTTTACACGTTGCAACCGATCTACACCAATTCAAGGACCACCATCCATAAAAGAGAGCCGTCTCTGTAGTAGCCTGTGGCTTGAAATTGCCGTTCCGAGAAAGTCGGCTCATCATCCCATGGGATAAGCAAAGTGTAAAAGTCTAGTGGTGCTCTTTTAATTGAACGGCTGGCGTAACGGTGCTTAGGTATACGAGCGTTCTCTCATACCTATGTATAGATACAGATAGAGTGCGCGCAATTTGGTCGTAGAAGAAAATCTCGCGACCCTCCCGCTCCACTAGTAAGTACACATCACTTTCTTGGAGATCGCATTGTCTGATTCTCCGCCTGATGACGTACACCGTGCAGGCAAGTTGAACTGTTTACGCTATATCTCCCAGCAGCCCTATTGCTAAGACGTATGTACATACAATACTATGCATTTTCTGCCATCTGCATCTCGTGATAAGACAGCTTATCTATTCCGACCTGGACTCCACATTCCATCATATCTGGCGAGTTCGAGCCAGAAAAAGTTTATTAGCGCCGACCAAATGTTGACTACGCCTCGATATACAATCGGGTAAGACGAACGGCAACTCTCATAGCGCAGGAAATTGTGGTTCTTGATCAAATTTCAAACTTTCAAAAGACTGGAAATAGCATAACTTGATCTCTCTCGGTATAAGCCGCTCCCGATTGCGTTTTATTACACTGCGATACTACTCGCTATGTAAATGTACATACCGGTCTCTTCGGAGGCAGGCATTGCGCACGATTCCCATTAATTTCAATTCTTTTCGATTGAGCTTAAAGAAATAACGTTACTCAGAAGCTTTTCTATCTCAAAACGTGAAAGCGCCAACTTTTGTCCATAAGTGTGGGAAAAAAAAGAGATCGGTTTTGAGAAATGATAGTGGAATTGTTGAGGTGATGGCGGCTGTGGTGGTTGTGGCAGTGGAAAGAAGAAAAACCGCGCGGTCAAAGATAGTGGAATTATGTGTAAATTTATGTAAATTAATGGATTATTCTAGTTTCGCTAAAGCCTTGAATGCTCCCGGGCTCGCACGCCCCCACCTGTCTCTCTCACTCTCATACACACATACACACACATCCTTTCTATCTCCTCTCTTTTCCGTCGTTTATGGGACTCGACCGCGGAAAAGAGGTATGTATGTATATTCTTGCGACAAATACCAGAATAATGATGAGCTACTGAGCGGAGGACTCTACTACACTCCTGCTCGTATACCTACCGCTCTCTCTCTCTCTCTCTCTTCCTCTCTCCCCCATCTCGTAACTTGACCTTCCGGCTAAATTTGTCTCTACGCCTATTTCATACGAATAATGTATTCACTACCACTGACCGCCTCCATTCGGCCGTTCTCCAACATTTTACAAACCCTTATTTTTTACGCATCTGCTCGCTGGAAAGTCAGCCCTTATTTCACCTGTGAATCGCTATTGTTAATATAGGCCGTATCCCGTTCTAATTATAAACAATACTCTCGTTACAATAGTCCGCCGTCGATTGATACATCTCGGACTTTCTTTCTTGACAAAATATCTGAGAGAGATAAGGATGTGCTGTTATAGCCAGTTTCAGAGGCAGCATATTAACCGATTTCAACAAATAGAAGCAACAAAATTAATTGCGCACATACAATCAATACATAGAATCAATTGGTAATAATACAAGGCGGCCTGCACTTTTAAACCGATTAATATCGAAGCATTTTTACCAACGATTCCAACACGATTTGATCAATCCGAAATACTTGAGTTAAAACCGAACGCAAGGGAACACCATCATTATACATATGTATTGGTAGACGTACGTATCTGTGTATAATAGGCATATTATAGTATAGCCCCGCCTTAACATTCATTCTCCTTTATATTACACTACTAATATTACTCGCTAATACTACTCTAATAGATCCGAAAGATCTCCTACTATTGGGTTTTAATCGAAAGGCGTAAACGCATCAGGAGGATCGGTAATTCGCCATAAAAATTCTGTGGACGATGTGCTGGAAGTCTGTCGCACCGAAAGTATTCCCGGGGCCGGCAGATTGCTTGAAAACGTGCTCTGTTGTCTGAAGCACCATTTTAACCGTTCTGTCTTGTGTTATTTGCTGCGCTCTGTATCCTTATCATCTCCAGATTGACACCAGAAACCCAATATCACTGACATTACCAATTGTTATTTCACTATTTCTCCACTATTCCCTGGTTCTCACCAATCGACAAAAAGGGAATGTAAATTGGTGGGGGATTTGATAGTTCCGCTTGTGTTTCGAACACTTGACGCATGCAATTACATAGCAAACAGTTGGCGATCAAGCCTGACAGAGTGGCAAATTAGAATAGCGCCGACGTCAATAATACGCGCGTCGATCTAATCCGACACTAAATTTCAAGTGACTATATTGTTTCGAGTTAATAGGCTACCTTGGCAAATACGTGCCAATTAACTGTACAGTGTGGGTACCGAGTATTATTCGCCAAATGTTGGCTTGAATATTAAATCGCACACTGCATTATCACTGGGAATTCAACACTGTGTCAAACATTGATTAACATCCTTTCTCAAATAAGGCCTCTCTCCTCGAGCGCAGTGCAGTGCAATTATTTGACACGCGCCATCTTTCAACCCTCTTATTCTTATTGGCTGGGTAAGTATACATATTAGCAAAGAATTTCCGTGCAGATCGATATGACCTCGCCGAGAGAGAGAGAGAGAGAGAGAGAGAGAGAGAGAGAGAGGTGGGGGGGGGGGGGGTAGATTGCAGAAACGGGGATCGGAGCGGGTCGAGAAAGAGAGAGAAGCTGTTATCGCTAAGCAGATAATCGTATCCCTTCTTCTATATACCATATTTTAACAATGCGTACAGACTCGATTAAGCAGTGACACTTATTATGACAAGGGCACCTCTATACCAGGCGACCACTATACATACACACTATCGTTTATATTAATAGGCGTATCTACCACGTCTTCCGCAGCTGTTACGTCAGCTTTTGCTCTCTCATCCTATCCAGTCTGCTTTGTCAAATATATTTCTCTTTTCATTTCGGTTTATCGCTACCCTAGACCTCTGCGAATCTACATACATACATACTCAAAACCCAACTCCCAATGCTCCATACAAATGGTGCACTAGTAACTAGAGTACCGTTAATTGGTAAAAATTACGTGTTCGATCGTAAATGGATGCATCGCATCGCATTGCGATGCGATACCACGCGCCACGTATCGTGAAATGGAGGAAATCGGGGAGGAAATAACAGTAAAGTTGGAAATATAGGAGACCGGGGGGAATTCTGTGGAAGGCCGCACAGCTATGCCGATGAGGTTTGCGCTTCTAAAATCAGTTCGGTCATTTCAGCCTGTGGCATATACGCGAAAATGACGGCAACTGCTCTACTAATTATAGAACCGTGGCCCCGGCCCCGGCATCGGCACCGGCACCGGCACCGGCCACAGCACCCGGCACACATTTTCCTTTACAGTGCCCTCGCACTTCCAAATCACCTATGTCTCTTCTCTATCTCCTTCCATTTCTGTCAATCCACTGCTCCCGCTTTGGACGTCAGATCGTAATCAACTGGTAAAGTTGGCTCCATTCCCTTGCATTCTAATATTCTTCAGATATAAAGCCATCTCACATCTTTGCCTTTAGCCGGACTACTTCCGCTTCTTTTTTAAGAGATAAATGCAATAATTTCATGTAAAATTTGTAAACTCAAGACTGCAACCACGGCTATCTTTCAGACGTTAAGATTGTAACGCTCTCCCCGAAATCCAAGCCATCCTCACCCATAGTAGGCTTATACGTCTTTTACTTGAGCTCTCCCGGTGGAAATATGGCAACAGAAACGAGCAACACCGTACTAGATTGAGTACCGCTCTCTTTCGTGATACTTATCTGTAATCGTATGGGTCTTGCAAGTTAACAACGAGCCCACGATTAATTCGCAACGTGCAATGAATCCTCATAACCGGTATTGCAACATTACACACAGTCACTCAACATCCCAAGTCAAATTAAATTAATCACCTACTTTTCAAAAGAAAGCTTAAAATGTTGTTGTAAATGGAACATATTCATTAGAGTGACTAAACGAAATTGAATCCTAAGGGGAAAATATAAAACAGCGAGGCGTAGATGGTCTCTAACATTCATTACGGACGAAAGAGATAATTAGCGGAGGAAAATCTTGCATCTCGTTAGGGAAACGGAATTGAAAGATATATCTAGCTTATCCCAAGCATAGGTAGTGATACAACCCGGCTCGTAACATGTAACAGCGTCTTCGGCTGGCTATATCTCTCGTAGATGTCCCTTTCTTTGATTTACGTTTTTCCTATTCCTTCTTCTGCATTTCCCCTCCATTACTCCTGACCACCCCCAAACGATTTCTGTTCCTAATGCTGTAGCCTCATAGACTTTAGAACCCTTCTTGCTTTCTTCAAAGAGAAAACAAGGAAGGAAGGAAACATTTACCTTGTCTTCTCAAAGTTGGACCTGTTATTATAAAACTTTTAACTTTGAACCGCCTGACTTGTCGCTTCGGGGAAACATTTGACTAGGGGTGTAGCAGAGAGAAATGAAATGCAATAGGAATAGAGAATGGCGTGCTTATACAAAAACAATGCAACATCGGTGAAACCGTCGGCCTCGAAACCTTCTCTATCCTTATCCATCCGGTCTCGGCACTTGCGTCGATTAGGGTTACTCGCGTGTCAGGAAGTGCGCACTGTGTCAGCGTCATCATTTCATTTAGAGAGTCTTCTTTTGTGTTCGCATTATCACCTTGTAACTATATCGCAGCACTCGCAACTCGTGATTAGTAGATCGATTTCTCTAAGCAGAGAACAACTATATTACCCTCTGTAATGAGACAAAATGGTAAAAGAAAGAAGGGATACTCGAAACTATCAACCTGTGACGGGGAGAGAGAGAGAGAGAGAGCCGTGTCGGAGAGGGTTAGGATACAGATGGGTATAGGTGCAGACCTTATTCATTAGTTTACTATTATTTGACATATGATATGTATTTTCGGGTTCTTTGTTCGCTGATGAAAGCTAACGGTACTATTTGTTTGGTTGGTAACGTGTCCGTCGCAAAAAGGCTAGGTACGACCAAATGTTGTCATTGAGCAGAAACTACAGTTGTCCCGAATGAGCAGGGTAGGACGGATCCGGTGCGTTTCGCGTGCTGGGCGTGTTGTCCGTGTTTTGCGTATTTCGCGTGGTGCAGCAATGCGGTGACGTAATATGTGTGGTATCGTCAAATCGCCAAGAGTCGTAGTGACTCGCTCCAATTGCACAAAAAGAGTGAGACTGCTCGCTTCCGAGCTCCAGAGTTTGTTAACATTTTCAAGTTGTCGTTCTCTCGCCAAACGAATGGGACCGTGTATTGAGAGAGAGAGAGAGAGAGAGAGAGAGAGAGAGAGAGAGAGAGAGATTCCGGAAATCGGGGTACGCTTCCGCGACATCACGTTGCAACTCCTTGGTCCAAAGCTTTGAGTTGACTTGACCCAATGTGCGAGAAGAGTCATGTGATGAAAGTGTATTATATTGACGGTCTGTAGTATTGTAAAGTGTTCTGCAGCCTACTCAATGATTTGAAATCACAAGGGTGCCAATGATGAATCGTTCAGAAGAATTTGGACTCTCGTTACTATTATTGGTCATTAAAGTGAACGACCTCTGAAAAGCGGGGAATAAAAGGTAGGTGGTCGATGCTGTATATTGGTTAAAGAAGCAGCAGAATCTGTTACCGATATCATCCATCACCAAATCGATGTACTGTAGCTTGGTGGTATTTGGAAAAAATTGTGGATACCCCGCCCAGTCTCACTATGGCAATTAAGAAATGTTGAGTTATAGCAAGCTGTTCTGCATCCTTTAGTCCAGCCAACTATTTGCTTGTATCCATTCCACAATCCTTACTTCTCAACTGCTAATTCTCAAAACTCCCCTAGCCAATAGGTCTCGCTTACTTATACTACGAAGACAAATACATTATATTATACATAAAGATAAAGATGCGTGAGGCTGCATGTAAGTCGCTTCGTACTTAAACGGTAAGAGCTCTCTAAATAAGTTACGTCAACTAAATATAGTTTCATAATTGAAAATAAGTATAAAGCTTTTATAGAACTCTTGCTCGACGGATCGAAATCAAGATTCCTGTATGCCGAAACTCAAGCCAAGACATTTCTGATCATTATACATGTTACATAAAATCACATTAAGTGTTACTCTTCCTCCTTATTGCTTACTTTATTTCACGATGTTCGTTTCATATTCAGCGGATGATTCGACGTTCGCTCTTGCTATGCCGTTAATCTAACAATGAAAAAGCTGTGCTCTGTTTGGGTTTGACTAGTGTCGAAGGACGTGAAACGCAAGTGCTCTGGCCGTAATATTCAAATGCAGAATAAGCCTGTTTAAAATGTAAATTAAAGAGGCCGACTAATGGGAAACCGATAGGTATATACTATGTATGTAGAAAATAATATGCCACTGAGAAAATCAATACACGCTCTACCGGTGGTGGACACGTGTCTACTAGACATACAGTTGTACTCTACCGTTTAATTTCACTTAATATTTTCTTTGTTGTTGTTGTTTTTTATATGACAATTAAGTCCGTTAGCGATTTGTATAAATTGTGTTGCAATCGCACATTAGCTGTATGAAGCGCCAGATTAGAGATTTTTATTAAGTCTTTAACGTGTACCAAGTCTTCTGTACGCTTGTGCCTGAAGCGCCTGACATGGGTATGTAGGTTAAGTGGTTAATACGCAGCTGGTGTAATCGACTGACCAACTAAACGAACGGAGTGAATATCATACGAGGCATTGCCATATTGAAATACATTACTAAAGTTAATTTAGCTACATAACTCAAGAAATTTTATCTTCATTGCCTATTTCCGTTCTTCGTTATGCAATCTACAATATTGCGATTTTACTAGATAATCGTACGTCATGTGTTGTCTGTTGACACAAGTTGAAATCCCCCTAGAAAGTCTCAGTCGCGGCAAGATACACTGACACATTCAGTTGGCTCAATCAAGCTCCAATCATAGTAGAGTGTTATGGTGGTTCTTATTAGAATGAAAACACCCAACGCTAATCTCGGGCAAAGCCAGTATCAAGTCTTTGGAAAGAAAGGCATGTACCAAGGACAGTCAGCACTCTGAGATTAACATTATCCATCATACTTGTTCAGTTGCGCGCTCGGTTGATGACCAGTCGAAAGTGGACCAAGAGATAGGAATACGAAAATAAGGGTTTGTCGGGATGGGAGAGGGAGAGGGAGAGGGAGAGGGGCAGCGAAGAAAAGAGGTCCCCCTTCTCTGAAGTGTGTTTAATTTGATTGGAATGGTAAAGGGCATGGGGAATCGGGAAGCTCCTTGGAAACAGTGCACGAACGCAAGAGCTTTTAAGTAAATTAGATTCACCAAGCGTTACCGATAAATTCGACGTTATTAAATGGTCCCGCGATTAGCTATTAGCCCTCGGAACCTCCTCTATGCTGCTCTTTCTCTACTCTTCCCACCAACCAATCCGCTTACATGCTTTTCCCTCATATCGACTCTACACGAAGAGCATCGACTGCCGTACGATATGTATAAGAACTACGTACGATACGTATAAGAGCATCTATTGCAATACCCAAGAAATACTTACTCCGAAACCTGGAATACCACTAATCGTCCCGGCCACTCAAGACAAGTTCCGATTAGTTGCCTTCCTCTACTCTTATCTTGGGGCTCATAAGATGCATCAATGTAATGTGTGTACGAAAAATTAATATGTATGACTGTTACTGCCATGTGTCATTCGCAGATGGAAGAGAAAAGGAACAAAAAAATGTCCGACTCGCTTTCGAAGTCGGAAGGTTTTCTTAAGTCTGTTCGTGCTGTTGCCGCCTCTGCTATCGCTACACTTGATATCACGCTCGCGAGCATTGAAACCCTCCATTTGCATACCGAATTATTCCAGCAGCAAATGCAAATTCACGCCTCGTGAATTTTAGAAAATCACGTGCCCTGCAATGTCACGTCTCTTGTGTCTGCAGTCTGCGCACTCTACTCTACCCTCTCTGCCCCAACCGTGCCTTTCCTTTCTGCCGGTCCTCTGTATTAATTGATCTTTGCTTAGAACCAACTTTCGAAGGTTCCAATATGAAGCTTACGTAGAAACTTGTTCCAACTTTCTAGTCAGCAATGTCCTATATTACAATATGTGACGCAATTTTTCATGCTTTTCCCAGCTTCCAAGATGTCACGTGCTTGCCAGGTAACCAACTGAGCAGGAGAGTTTCATTCATCATCAATGGGTAGTTACTCTTCTTCCCAATGGGGAAAACCACGCGATTCTCAAAAGTCGCGGAGGCTACGTCCTCAGGCAACGTAGAAACATGAAAATGCACCGGATTAGTACACCAACGGATAAATAAGGAGTGACCGCATAACACCCTGAACCTGGTATCGTGCATCGTTGAATTCACATTGAAATGCGATTTATCTGCTTGCCCATGTAGACCAAGCCCATTGTGCATTAATAAATAATCATCGTTGTTAAAGCAAAAGTTGGCTTCTATTTGTACCACACTACAAAGCGATAGCGAGTATAGCCATCAGTCGTTCTCGCGCGCTTACCAACAAACTGCTAGTTGATAATATATCCACGTGCGTATGTGTGGGTGAATAAGGCGCCAAGTGGGTCATCCCACATATTGCACAAAAGACGCTTCGTGTCACATTCCCAGATTCCGTTAAAAGTCCACGGAACTCGACGTAGGACCACCCGCCCACCCTCTAGGCTGTTCAATAAATCAAGAATTCATGCCTGGATACTTTTCGACTTTTCATCTACCCACGGCGGACCAAATGTTATGCGTTTGTCTGCTTCTAAGTGGATCCTCGCACTACTGGTCCAATTTCAAACTCAAGCAGTGGTTCGACATCTTATCAGCCTGTGACGTCCTAAAGTTTTTCGCGGTAAAAGAAAAAAGAAAAAAAACGAGAGAGAAGAAAGGGGGAAAAAGAGAAATCACAGAGGATGCAATACTCACTCTGTTACGAAAAGCAATGCAATTTCACGGGTGGATTCGTTGTCATATCATAAAGATTTTCGACTCATCAAATGTACCGAAGCATCTTCTTAATTGACGCTTACATGTCAAGCACACCATTAACAGTAGGGAGACAATTTCACGATTAAAAGATATCAAATGTAACGAACATAACGTTCTGCCAAACAAATTAGAAAGTAAATGCGTACAGGATAAGGAATGATAAAGAATGCGAAAGCACGTTTATCATCACCAACGGCACAAGGTTGTTGCTACGCTCGGAATGATTTTGCGACTTTTCAGAAGCTTCATTAAAGAGATAGATCATCATCCCGTCAGCTACTGGGCGACTGTTCTTTTAAACCTCACTTTCCGCATTCCGCTATACCCTACTGCAAAAGCATAGCGGGATGACGATATACACGTGCGCATCTCGTTATAGATGCGTCAGATCGGCAATACGCACTAATAGTGCCGGAGATCCTTAGACCAGTGACCAAGGAATCAAAGGAAATCAGTTCCGAGAGTTAACAAGAGGAATAGTACTAGAGTTAATTAAGATATGTTCTCTCAATAGGTCCCACATTCACATGGGACCAAAATATTATAAATACCGAAAATCTTTTATTATTGTGGCATACCGACTACATTTCTTTTTGAATTAAAAAGTCCAACTAAAGGGTAGCTTTTTTATTAATGGAATCAGTCCACCTATCTTACGCATCGGGTTTCACCCGCCGAGTTTAAAGCCAATGCAAAGTAGATTGAAACTCGGCGATTTGCTCCAAAAGAATGGAGGCCAGATTGGAGTCCCTTTGATAAGAACGTCATCAATGGGCCGACAGAGAGGAGAAAGATTGCGGCAGGTCGATTATTAGGTTCATCAGCCTTAACTGATTAATTATGCGAATAGTTGAACGTTGACACCTACCTTGAACACATCCGAGCAGGAAGTAGGAAAATATCCAACAGGTTAACATCGAAGTCATCTTTGCGTCTATTAGCACAAGTCGTTACTATTTCAGAGTTACTAGTTGAACACCGTTCTTTCACTGAATATAGGTTAGAGAATCTGTTATCATCACGAACGCACCATCTCCCACTCCAATGTACACCTTCTCGTTTCCGGTATATTGTTTAAATCAAGTTCTTTGAAGAATTAACATCGCTACGCGATTGTGCCTAGTTGTAACATGATTTCAATGTTTGCAGTTTGGAAAGTAAATGTCAGTAAGGAGCGTGTGCTAACGCATAAGGTGCATCGTGCATAGAGTAACTCTACTCAGCGGCGAACGAAAGTAAACTGAGGATTCGCGGAGCGCGAGGCAAAGCACGAAGCTCCCTCGGGCTTGCACCCCTGGCCGAGCAGAATCGAGTAGAGCCGAGCAGAGCCGAGCTCGGCAGCGGGCTAGGCTAGCTCTAGCCTAGCAGAATTTCCGTGACCAGTGCCGACAACGCAACCTTCGCTTTTCCAGTCCCGAGCTGTCACACCTCACTGCTTCTCACCTCATCAGTCATTCTCAAGCTAGATATGCACCAGAGGGATAACCCTTTGCCAATATTAACGAACATGTCCCATAAATATCGTGTCTCGCCCTGTAGTCTCAATTGTAAATGATAATTGAGTACACTTTCAAAATTCGTTATTGCTTCACGCGAGCCTGGTTAAGGTTTGCTAGCAGCAACGACTTGTATTAAGATTCTTAATCGATTTATGATAGGGATCCGCGCTGCCCGAGCCGCCCGAGCATACAGGGTGTAACAGGGTGTAGCAGATAGAATGGAACCAGCTTTTTACCATCGAATTATTGGTAATACCGACATTGCGTAATTGTATTTCTTAGCCGTGTAAAGTCACTTGTGTCGCTTGAGCTTACACGAAGTGAATCGTGACAGATTCCAGTGGCTTATCGATTAATTAATAAATACTAAAATACACTAATTGGGGTCTTATAAGGGTCCACTGATAGGTTTGTAAATAATAAACCTAGTAGCAGCCCTAGTAGCGCAAAAAGTTTTAGTAGTAACCCTAATACGGTTTTTAACCCTATTGCAAACAGCAGCCGTGCGGAGGGGATTGTTTCGGTGTAACGGCCTTCAGTACTCCGAAATTGTCCGTGCCGTCCCCTCTCCCGCCACCAGCCGCTCCGCGCCAGGTGTTTCACGCCGGGGACGGTACATACGGATAAACTCAGGGTTTCCAACGGCCGATACTCCGAAAAGATTAGCTCCGTACGGGTGCCGCCATACAGGTGTCGCGAGGCACTATGTGACGTCCCTGTCACGCGCCCACGCTAGCATGCGGACATAGTTCGCAGCGCCGCCGCCAGAGGTCTCACTGAATTTACTAATTTTTCACAAGTGCATACATATGTACGCATTGAAGCCTCCATTCTAATATAAATAAATACCAGCCAGATTCGTGGAGGCACTCGCAATATAGTGCCACGACGCCTGTATGACAGCAGCCGTACGGAGCGGATCGTTTCGAAGTAACGGGTGCTCCTACTACGGTCCTGTCCGGACTCAAAGGACTCCTGAGGGTTGTGCAGGAGAGTCCCGTCCGTGGGGGTCACCCCCCCAACGCACGTCACTAATCATACAGGGGAGAGACCGCCGACAGAAGGGGGGGTTCCAAACCTATTACGCCCAACGTCACATGGCCACCTATCGATCTCTCACACGCCCACGCACTCAACAGTGTCACTAGACACGCATGGGCCCACCACAGGTTGCCGAAGCTCCACATGCGCCGCGGGGCGAGTCAAGTACTCTGTACTGCACCGTACGGTCGTTTTAAGTAACCTCCACTTGCTTGATTTGCCAGCAACATCCTGTGTGTACAGGGGCTTTTCGGGGCCAAGCAGACTGTGGGCCGACCGGTGTTCGCGAGGATCGAGCTTGGTTTCCCTTACCCCACGCGATCTGCCGCCTGACACTCGAGACATCGCGATTCCTTTACCCCTGCCGTATGTGACTCGATCATGACGTTTAAGTTTGACCTACGCGAGTGCCATTCTCTCCGGTACGATGCCATCTCTGCGAGCACCGTATCGGGCGACAGATCGTCAACCGTGTATATACAAGAGAAAAGACAACCCTTTCTTCCCTTCCCCCAAGAGCTCGATCTCGCAATCGGGTGCTAGAACACCGGTCGTAATGCGCGCGCGAACCCAAGGCCTCCCTAACTCATCCCCTAAGCCTGCCTACCACGTGTAATAATAGCCGGCGGAGGGAGCTGCGAATAGAGGATTCGCCAAGTTGACACTCCATGCTCTCGCCGCTGTCACCGATCGGGAGCTATTCTCCCTCGCGACTAATTCCCCCTCCCGACGTTTCTCACAACACTAGCTTGACCTGCCTATGCCTGTACATATATACCGGAGAAGAATTTACTTCGGAGTTCGACACGAGCGAGTCTCCCACGCACCCCACGCACGTACGCACGCACCTCAGCTAGAAACGCGACCCCCCTGCTACAGTTAAAGCAACGCGGCGACTCGCGAAGGACTCCAATTCCCTCTCCTTCGGTCGGACAGAGCAATTTCTAATCCAGTCCTAACTATTTCTAATCATTTCTAATCATTTCCAATCCAGTCCTAACCACTTCTAATCACTGCCAATCCAGTCCTAACCAACTCCAATCATCGCTAATCCAGTCCTAACCAACTCCAATCATCGCTAATCCAGTCCTAACCAACTACAATCGTCGCTAATCCAGTCCTAACCAACTACAATCGTCGCTAATCCAGTCCTAACCAACTACAATCGTCGCTAATCCAGTCCTAACCAACTCCAATCAACGCTAATCCAGTCCTAACCAACTACAATCGTCGCTAATCCAGTCCTAACCAACTACAATCAACGCTAATCCAGTCCTAACCAACTACAATCGTCGCTAATCCAGTCCTAACCAACTACAATCAACGCTAATCCAGTCCTAACCAACTACAATCAACGCTAATCCAGTCCTAACCAACTACAATCAACGCTAATCCAGTCCTAACCAACTACAATCGTCGCTAATCCAGTCCTAACCAACTACAATCATTGCTAATCCAGTCCTAACCACTTCTAATCATTGCTAATCCAGACCTAACCACTTCTAATCATTGCCAATCATTGCCTAACCACTTCTAATTATTGCCAATCATTGCTAATCCAGTCCTAACCACTTCTAATCATTGCCAATCATTGCTAATCCACTTCTAATCATTGCCAATCATTGCTAATCCAGTCCTAACCACTTCTAATCATTGCTAATCCAGTCCTAACCACTTCTAATCATTGCTAATCCAGTCCTAACCACTTCTAATCATTGCTAATCCAGTCCTAACCACTTCTAATCATTGCTAATCCAGTCCTAACCACTTCTAATCATTGCCAATCATTGCTAATCCAGTCCTAACCACTTCTAATCATTGCCGATCATTGCTAATCCAGTCCTAACCACTTCTAATCATTGCCGATCATTGCTAATCCAGTCCTAACCACTTCTAATCATTGCCAATCATTGCTAATCCACTTCTAATCATTGCCCATCATTGCTAATCCAGTCCTAACCACTTCTAATCATTGCTAATCCAGTCCTAACCACTTCTAATCATTGCTAATCCAGTCCTAACCACTTCTAATCACTGCCAATCCAGTCCTAACCAACTCCAATCATCGCTAATCCAGTCCTAACCAACTCCAATCATCGCTAATCCAGTCCTAACCAACTCCAATCATCGCTAATCCAGTCCTAACCAACTACAATCAACGCTAATCCAGTCCTAACCAACTACAATCAACGCTAATCCAGTCCTAACCAACTACAATCATCGCTAATCCAGTCCTAACCAACTACAATCATCGCTAATCCAGTCCTAACCAACTACAATCATCGCTAATCAAGTCCTAACCAACTACAATCATCGCTAATCAAGTCCTAACCAACTGCAATCATCGCTAATCCAGTCCTAACCAACTACAATCATCGCTAATCCAGTCCTAACCAACTACAATCATCGCTAATCCAGTCCTAACCAACTACAATCATCGCTAATCCAGTCCTAACCAATTACAATCATTGCTAATCCAGTCCTAACCACTTCTAATCATTGCCGATCATTGCTAATCCAGTCCTAACCACTTCTAATCATTGCTAATCCAGTCCTAACCACTTCTAATCATTGCTAATCCAGACCTAACCACTTCTAATCATTGCCAATCATTGCCTAACCACTTCTAATCATTGCCAATCATTGCTAATCCAGTCCTAACCACTTCTAATCATTGCCAATCATTGCCAATCCAGTCCTAACCACTTCTAATCATTGCCAATCATTGCTAATCCACTTCTAATCATTGCCAATCATTGCTAATCCAGTCCTAACCACTTCTAATCATTGCTAACCCAGTCCTAACCACTTCTAATCATTGCTAACCCAGTCCTAACCACTTCTAATCATTGCTAATCCAGTCCTAACCACTTCTAATCATTGCTAATCCAGTCCTAACCACTTCTAATCATTGCCGATCATTGCTAATCCAGTCCTAACCACTTCTAATCATTGCTAATCCAGTCCTAACCACTTCTAATCATTGCTAATCCAGTCCTAACCACTTCTAATCATTGCTAATCCAGTCCTAACCACTTCTAATCATTGCTAATCCAGTCCTAACCACTTCTAATCATTGCTAATCCAGTCCTAACCACTTCTAATCATTGCTAATCCAGTCCTAACCACTTCTAATCACTGCCAATCCAGTCCTAACCAACTCCAATCATCGCTAATCCAGTCCTAACCAACTCCAATCATCGCTAATCCAGTCCTAACCAACTCCAATCATCGCTAATCCAGTCCTAACCAACTACAATCATCGCTAATCCAGTCCTAACCAACTACAATCAACGCTAATCCAGTCCTAACCAACTACAATCATCGCTAATCCAGTCCTAACCACTTCTAATCATTGCTAATCCAGTCCTAACCACTTCTAATCATTGCCAATCATTGCTAATCCAGTCCTAACCACTTCTAATCATTGCTAATCCAGACCTAACCACTTCTAATCATTGCCAATCATTGCCTAACCACTTCTAATCATTGCCAATCATTGCTAATCCAGTCCTAACCACTTCTAATCACTGCCAATCCAGTCCTAACCAACTCCAATCATCGCTAATCCAGTCCTAACCAACTCCAATCATCGCTAATCCAGTCCTAACCAACTACAATCGTCGCTAATCCAGTCCTAACCAACTCCAATCAACGCTAATCCAGTCCTAACCAACTACAATCGTCGCTAATCCAGTCCTAACCAACTACAATCAACGCTAATCCAGTCCTAACCAACTACAATCGTCGCTAATCCAGTCCTAACCAACTACAATCAACGCTAATCCAGTCCTAACCAACTACAATCAACGCTAATCCAGTCCTAACCAACTACAATCAACGCTAATCCAGTCCTAACCAACTACAATCGTCGCTAATCCAGTCCTAACCAACTACAATCATTGCTAATCCAGTCCTAACCACTTCTAATCATTGCTAATCCAGACCTAACCACTTCTAATCATTGCCAATCATTGCCTAACCACTTCTAATTATTGCCAATCATTGCTAATCCAGTCCTAACCACTTCTAATCATTGCCAATCATTGCTAATCCACTTCTAATCATTGCCAATCATTGCTAATCCAGTCCTAACCACTTCTAATCATTGCTAATCCAGTCCTAACCACTTCTAATCATTGCTAATCCAGTCCTAACCACTTCTAATCATTGCTAATCCAGTCCTAACCACTTCTAATCATTGCTAATCCAGTCCTAACCACTTCTAATCATTGCCAATCATTGCTAATCCAGTCCTAACCACTTCTAATCATTGCCGATCATTGCTAATCCAGTCCTAACCACTTCTAATCATTGCCGATCATTGCTAATCCAGTCCTAACCACTTCTAATCATTGCCAATCATTGCTAATCCACTTCTAATCATTGCCCATCATTGCTAATCCAGTCCTAACCACTTCTAATCATTGCTAATCCAGTCCTAACCACTTCTAATCATTGCTAATCCAGTCCTAACCACTTCTAATCACTGCCAATCCAGTCCTAACCAACTCCAATCATCGCTAATCCAGTCCTAACCAACTCCAATCATCGCTAATCCAGTCCTAACCAACTCCAATCATCGCTAATCCAGTCCTAACCAACTACAATCAACGCTAATCCAGTCCTAACCAACTACAATCAACGCTAATCCAGTCCTAACCAACTACAATCATCGCTAATCCAGTCCTAACCAACTACAATCATCGCTAATCCAGTCCTAACCAACTACAATCATCGCTAATCAAGTCCTAACCAACTACAATCATCGCTAATCAAGTCCTAACCAACTGCAATCATCGCTAATCCAGTCCTAACCAACTACAATCATCGCTAATCCAGTCCTAACCAACTACAATCATCGCTAATCCAGTCCTAACCAACTACAATCATCGCTAATCCAGTCCTAACCAATTACAATCATTGCTAATCCAGTCCTAACCACTTCTAATCATTGCCGATCATTGCTAATCCAGTCCTAACCACTTCTAATCATTGCTAATCCAGTCCTAACCACTTCTAATCATTGCTAATCCAGACCTAACCACTTCTAATCATTGCCAATCATTGCCTAACCACTTCTAATCATTGCCAATCATTGCTAATCCAGTCCTAACCACTTCTAATCATTGCCAATCATTGCCAATCCAGTCCTAACCACTTCTAATCATTGCCAATCATTGCTAATCCACTTCTAATCATTGCCAATCATTGCTAATCCAGTCCTAACCACTTCTAATCATTGCTAACCCAGTCCTAACCACTTCTAATCATTGCTAACCCAGTCCTAACCACTTCTAATCATTGCTAATCCAGTCCTAACCACTTCTAATCATTGCTAATCCAGTCCTAACCACTTCTAATCATTGCCGATCATTGCTAATCCAGTCCTAACCACTTCTAATCATTGCTAATCCAGTCCTAACCACTTCTAATCATTGCTAATCCAGTCCTAACCACTTCTAATCATTGCTAATCCAGTCCTAACCACTTCTAATCATTGCTAATCCAGTCCTAACCACTTCTAATCATTGCTAATCCAGTCCTAACCACTTCTAATCATTGCTAATCCAGTCCTAACCACTTCTAATCACTGCCAATCCAGTCCTAACCAACTCCAATCATCGCTAATCCAGTCCTAACCAACTCCAATCATCGCTAATCCAGTCCTAACCAACTCCAATCATCGCTAATCCAGTCCTAACCAACTACAATCATCGCTAATCCAGTCCTAACCAACTACAATCAACGCTAATCCAGTCCTAACCAACTACAATCAACGCTAATCCAGTCCTAACCAACTACAATCATCGCTAATCCAGTCCTAACCACTTCTAATCATTGCTAATCCAGTCCTAACCACTTCTAATCATTGCCAATCATTGCTAATCCAGTCCTAACCACTTCTAATCATTGCTAATCCAGACCTAACCACTTCTAATCATTGCCAATCATTGCCTAACCACTTCTAATCATTGCCAATCATTGCTAATCCAGTCCTAACCACTTCTAATCACTGCCAATCCAGTCCTAACCAACTCCAATCATCGCTAATCCAGTCCTAACCAACTCCAATCATCGCTAATCCAGTCCTAACCAACTACAATCATCGCTAATCCAGTCCTAACCACCTCCAATCATTGCCAATCCAGCCGTAATCGGTTAGGTCTGGGTTAGGTCTGGGTTAGGTCTGGGTTAGGTCTGGGTTAGGTCTGGGTTAGGTCTGGGTTAGGTCTGGGTTAGGTCTGGGTTAGGTCTGGGTTAGGTCTGGGTTAGGTCTGGGTTAGGTCTGGGTTAGGTCTGGGTTAGGTCTGGGTTAGGTCTGGGTTAGGTCTGGGTTAGGTCTGGGTTAGGTCTGGGTTAGGTCTGGGTTAGGTCTGGGTTAGGTCTGGGTTAGGTCTGGGTTAGGTCTGGGTTAGGTCTGGGTTAGGTCTGGGTTAGGTCTGGGTTAGGTCTGGGTTAGGTCTGGGTTAGGTCTGGGTTAGGTCTGGGTTAGGTCTGGGTTAGGTCTGGGTTAGGTCTGGGTTAGGTCTGGGTTAGGTCTGGGTTAGGTCTGGGTTAGGTCTGGGTTAGGTCTGGGTTAGGTCTGGGTTAGGTCTGGGTTAGGTCTGGGTTAGGTCTGGGTTAGGTCTGGGTTAGGTCTGGGTTAGGTCTGGGTTAGGTCTGGGTTAGGTCTGGGTTAGGTCTGGGTTAGGTCTGGGTTAGGTCTGGGTTAGGTCTGGGTTAGGTCTGGGTTAGGTCTGGGTTAGGTCTGGGTTAGGTCTGGGTTAGGTCTGGGTTAGGTCTGGGTTAGGTCTGGGTTAGGTCTGGGTTAGGTCTGGGTTAGGTCTGGGTTAGGTCTGGGTTAGGTCTGGGTTAGGTCTGGGTTAGGTCTGGGTTAGGTCTGGGTTAGGTCTGGGTTAGGTCTGGGTTAGGTCTGGGTTAGGTCTGGGTTAGGTCTGGGTTAGGTCTGGGTTAGGTCTGGGTTAGGTCTGGGTTAGGTCTGGGTTAGGTCTGGGTTAGGTCTGGGTTAGGTCTGGGTTAGGTCTGGGTTAGGTCTGGGTTAGGTCTGGGTTAGGTCTGGGTTAGGTCTGGGTTAGGTCTGGGTTAGGTCTGGGTTAGGTCTGGGTTAGGTCTGGGTTAGGTCTGGGTTAGGTCTGGGTTAGGTCTGGGTTAGGTCTGGGTTAGGTCTGGGTTAGGTCTGGGTTAGGTCTGGGTTAGGTCTGGGTTAGGTCTGGGTTAGGTCTGGGTTAGGTCTGGGTTAGGTCTGGGTTAGGTCTGGGTTAGGTCTGGGTTAGGTCTGGGTTAGGTCTGGGTTAGGTCTGGGTTAGGTCTGGGTTAGGTCTGGGTTAGGTCTGGG